>VZTJ01006176.1:57343-141265 GCA_013397795.1 Orthonyx spaldingii | reverse complement strand
GGCGGGGCGCGGTGGCGGCCGACCCCGGCGGCGAGCGGGGAGCACCCGCGGGGGGCAGCGGGCGGCGCGCCGGCGGCGCTCCCCTTCCCTGCGGGTGGCACTTGAAGGCAAAGCGCTTAAAATGCTCCCTTCCCCAGCGCCACAGGCATCGGTGGCAAACACCGGAGAGAGAATAGCGGGAGACCGACTTGGCGGGATAAAGGCTGGTGCAGAGAGGAGATCAGTGCGCGGCTGACTATCGTAGTGAGTCAGGGATCTTGGCGAAACGATGTCTTCAGTGATTATAAAGATAACAGAACCTCGTAATAAAATGTGATGAACTTTACGGCAATACTTTGGCAGGGGTGGTTGTGAACAGAATTGTCCTTTGGAAATGATCCGGATCTCATGGATCCTCAGGATTTTCGGAGGACCTTCTGTTCAGAGCTCCAAGGATGCTCTCCCCTAGATGTTGGTGTGCTTGTTATCGGATGTGACAACACAGATAGGAAAGACATCAAAGCCGTTCTCTTCAGCCGTGCATTCATTGTTACTGGGTGCTTGATTTGCACACCGCTTGTTTGCACCAGCACCTTTTCGTGATCAGTTGTTCCAAATGAATGCAGAGGTGCATCTCCAGGACTGCCTGATGGCTGATCATCAGGATTTAGCTCTTTTACTGTCTCCTTAATGAAATCAGAAGAGATCTTTGGTAAGGCAGAAAAAATACCTCCTAGTGAACAGGAAAGTGACAGAGTAGCAGTGATTGCTCCTGCTGCCTCATCATGGATGCACACTTTATTCTGTCTGCTCACTCTATGCCGAGCACCTCCCGCTATTTCAAGAGTGTTAATGACAGAAGTGGAGAAGCAACAAGTTGCAACTTAACAGAAAGATGCAGAATCCCAGGCATTTTAGTCTAAAGACTTCCTGTGTGCTTGTGCCACAAGCAATGGGAACCAGTGCTGCTCAGGGCAGGTAACAGTAGCAGAATTGACCACACACTCTTTTGATATATACCTGATAATTTGTGGGGAGGAAGAAGAGGGAATGGGAAAGGGGTGTCACTGGACTTTGAGAAGGATATAGATCTGGGGAACTTGTATTTCTTTTTTCATTCTAAAGTGGAATGGAAGGAGAGGATCGAGTAAGCTATTAATGGGCACTCTCAGTAGATAACATGTATTGCTTCGTGTCCAGAGAGAGTGTTTTCAACGTCCTTCATTGGTAGGAGAGAGCCATTTAGCATTGCATTTAGGAAGAGCTTTAGAATAGGAGTTATTTTGTCTCTGCAAAAAGCTGCGGACAAGGAGAAATGAAAGCAAGAACTCAAGAGGTTTTATATGGTCAAAGACACTGCCTCTTTATCCTCTTCTGAAGTATAGCATGTAGAGTCATATACAGAGCAGGAGGAACAAGGCTTTAAAACTGGGCCATTCTCAAATACTTTCATCTCTGGGTATGTGCACAGAGTGCAGGAGCCTCTCTCTGTGCTTGCCCTTTGTTGCACCAAAACCATCAGAAGAGTTTAATGTAAGGCTGGACACTGGTATTTAGCACTTTGAATACATCTGTGCCTGGCTGTGAAAGGGATGGAGAAGATGGGGAACAAAAATCAAGGCTGCCAGGAGATCCACTCCATATCTTGTGTCATAGCCAGATTTGTATCATCCTCACTGTCAGAAGGCCCTTTTGTGCATTAAAAATTACTTAAAAATTACATTAAAATGTCTTTAAAAAACCCTTAAAAGCAGATGCCCAGGTAAATTGAGTGTTATATACAAGTCTTTATGACTGCTCACAGAAAAGTGATTAGATGCACAAAAAATTATTATGCCCAAATAAATCAACCTTTTGGCAGGTGCAGATGAAAACTTAGGATGCAGAGAGGGCTGGCAAAAAGCCCTGGGAATTGAGCCTGTTTAAGACAGGCCTCATTAAGCAAAATTTCAAGGTAGGTGAGTGATAGTTGAATGCACCTCTGCAAAGTTATTTCAAGTGTTATTTCTCAAGGACATAGACAATGTGAAATAAATCTTTAGAATAATGCTTTCAGATGGTGAAGGTCATTTTAGGTGTAATAATGTGTGAGACCCTTTCTTCAAATAATTTCAGACTATATAGGATTGTGTAGCCAAGATTCTGGTGAAAGGGTGTTTGTGAAATTGAAGACCAGTAATTCCTTCTTGTTGGTAGTAGTTCAGCTTTTTCCTTTTTCACAGAAAAGAAGCAATCTTGGTCATTTGCATTATTTCTGTATTCACAGATCACCTGTGTCTCCTTCCTGGATTGTGACAGTGACTGCAGATAAGGGCAATCTGCAGAGTGGTTAGTACTATATCCATTAGTTGAAAATAAATACTTTAGGTTTCAGCATCTCTGAGCTCTTCTGCCCTTGTAAAAAATAAAATGTCTCTTCAAAGTTTAATAAATGTAGCTATAAGTCATAGCTTTTTTGTTTGCATAATAAGTCTGAAGGGTATCAGTTGGACCACTTTGATAGTTGGACTAGATGATTTTGAAGGTTCTGCCAACCTTGATGTTTTTGTGACTCTGTGATATCGTCTTCAATTTCCTTATCTGGCAAGGCTTCAAAGCAGATTCATGATGGTTTCTTATGTATTAACTGTCCTTGATAGTTAACTATATTCTCAACTATCCTTGATAAACTAATAGTTTTCCTTTTCCTAAGTTGGAGCTGCATATTGAATAAGAGGAGTGAAAGGTGTTCCAAAAAACTACCACTGTACTGAATGACATAAGGGTCTAGAGGAAGTTAGTATGTGCTATGATTAAATACTAAGTGGAATAGTTCAGTTCATACAATCTTACATTTTCTAACTCTTAGTTATTTTGACTCTGCAGGTTTAATTCTTGGTTGTTGGTTAGGCTTGCCAAATCCAGTAGCTCAAGATAGGGGAGGTTGCTGCAGCTTTGTGCCCTTGGGTGTTGCGATGAAGGAGGCTTGGACCATTCAATATGAGTTATCAGCAAGCTTCAGTTTATTGATTAAGGCACAGTATTTTTATAACATTACAAATAAGCTCATACATATTCTGTAATCCAAGCATTTGATAGGACAATATGCTAAATGCCAGCTACGCCTTTAGTTACCTCATTCTTGGCTTCTCTTATTCTATTCTTTTAAGTTCTACTGAATGCAGGCTTTCTGTTAATATATAACTGTTGCAACTTAGTGCTACTCGTCCTTGCAGTTCAGCACTTAAACTAGCTGAGTACGATATATTTCAAGACTCTCTTTGTTCACCTCTATCATGTCTACGTGAGCTCTCTCACCTAACTGCAGCATGTCTACGTGACCCTTCTCAGCTAGCCAGCTCTCCACACTTGGGTCCAACTAATAGCCAGACTGCACTTGTATTCCCAATGGTTATGCCTGCCAACACCTTTATAGAACCCACACATAAGCACATACACACAGCTGGCCCCACAGACCAGTGTAGACACGAACTCAGCACTAACAGAAACATAAACTGCACCAACACCTTCATCCTGTTCCCCTCTGGCTGTTCAGGGTGAAAATCTGCTAGTGGGAATATATATATATTTATGTACATGTACACCATATGGCTCTCCTCAGTGAGCATCTGGATCAGACACTCAGTCTGCCCAGTAGCTGCTCCCTGCATCCCAGCTGTTGGCACATGGAAATAGGAGCCCTGAGGCTGCAGCACCACTCCAGCTGTGGATATGGACCCACTTCCAGACACCCAACACACACGTGAGGGGACACACTAAGACCCCTAGGAACCATGCTTAGACTTTGTGTACCCAGTAGCTGGCCTGTATCCCTTCCTGTTCCTGCCTGTGCTTCCTCCCTTAAGCATTTCATGATACATTTTTGTGCAATCCCAAGATACTCCTCTCCTGCATCCCATATTGTGTCCGATATCCCTAGGCAGTGACACCCTTCAGTCTGGAAAGGGCTCCATGAAACTGCACCCCTAAGGTGCTGGTTGTTGTGCTTGGCCCATGGGGCTGACAATCCCCTGTGACAGCCTGGGAACAGTCTAGAGAGAGATCTCATTTCTCTGATGGCATTCTTGGTGTTCCCCTATCTGCCCTTGTGTCTTGGTGCTCCTTCCTGTGTGAGAAGATGGGTCTTTTTTGAGCTGGTGGTTCCTTAAGTAGCCAGGGCAGATAATTATTTAGGTTACCCTTCCTGCTCCTGTCTCTGTGTCTCTCCCTGAGTGTGTGCAGATACAGATCACATAACTGAGGAGTCATGCTTGGAAATCTCACTGCTAAATACTGATTTCTCTGATATGCCAGAAAGACAGCATTAGACATACACAAAAGATGCACCTATTGGAGAAATACTGTCAACAGAGACTGACTGCTCTGCCCACTCACAGATGGTAATGTAGGGAAAAATATTTATGTGGCCATACAACTGGCTTTTGCTGAAGGGAGGAGATTCAAATAGGTAGTTTAAATAAAGTTATATACTTCCAGGAAATTCTCAGAATACAATAGTAAAATATTTGTTATGGGCTTCACAGGTTTCACAAGGCATTCAGAAATAAATGCAAAACTCTGAGCCATCATAAATTGCCCTATGACAAATATCACTTCTAAACTACAGTGTAATACCACTTTGGTAACACTAAAAGTAGAGCATTATGTGACACTAAGCAATTGCCACCCATTATGTGATTAATGAAATTAAATAATACAGTGTGGCAGAATAAAGAGATGACTTTGATTCTTGGAGGGGGAGGACACTAGCAAAATCTCTACAGAATGGGCATGGCGATATCTGGCTTTTTGATTTATCCATGTGATTTTCTTTTGAGAAATAAATTATTTTCCAAATCAAAAGGAGACACAAAATGAGGGAAAATGTTGACTATGCTTTTGAGAATTTTCCAATGTGTGTTTTGGTTAATTTTAGAAATAATTAAAAGTTACAGATTTTAAAATCTGACAAGCTCTGCTTATTTTCAAATGAGGAAATAGTCTCAATTTGCTCATGTGTGAAGTGTGAGCTTACGATTCTTTCCATAAACCCAGCTGTGGGATCTTGCTGCGTGACATGTTTACTGAATTTAACATTTCATTGCGTCTACCTGCTTGCCTTTCCAAAACCTTTTCCTGTGCATCCTTTATGGATCTTTTTTTAGGACTGCATTATTTATTCTAACCTTCAGACTCATGTCCTGTTCCTTTTCAAATTCTTCCTTGTTTACTATTTCCTTTGCAGCCCTTACAAGAACTGATAAAACGTACATTTGGTCTGCCGTAGGGAAATCTGTCCGGTGTAACTCTGCTGATATAATTGCCATCATTCATGTTCCCATATGAATATTCCTAATTTGAAATAATGGGAAGTTTTAAGCAAATGGATGGTTTTACTCCTAATTATTCTTGCATATGAAAGTTTAAAATGTCAAAGATAATGAATATCTTGGTCAAGAGCAGCTGTCCATGCACAGTTTGACCTTCACATTGTTTACTTATAGGGTAATTCTCACACAGCCACTTGTTGTACCACTGGTTTAGACCTAAATGTATCATCATAGTGTGTATGTTCACCTGGTTCTTTGTGTCTTCATCAAATCTGTTCTTCATCTGCCTTACAAGGGAGAAGATGGGGGGCCACTGCAAAGAAAGAACCTAACCTGTCTCTCAGTACTCTGTAAAAATGCTTGGTATGCTGCCAGTGTCCCAGGTCATAGACACGACAGAATGGCTGATGTGAGGAGGCCGCTGTGGAGATCATGGAGTCCAATAGCCCACTCACACCAGGGTCATCTACTGCAGGTTGCTCAGGGCTGTCCTATCAGGTTTTGAGTAACTCCAATGATGGAGACTCGACAGCTTTTCTGGGCAACCTCTTCCAACGTTCAACCACACACAAAGTAATGAAGCTTTTTCTTATGTTTAAATGGAATTTCAGTTTGCTGGCTCTGTCCTCTTTACACTGTCCTGTCAGGTACACATATTGATAAGATCCTCCTGAGCCTTCTCTTCTCTAGGCTGAACAGTCCTGGCAATCTCAGTCATTCCTCATATACCAGGTGCCCCAGTCCCTTAATCATTTTTGTGGCCCTTTGCTTGACTATCTCCACATGTTCATTTCTCCTTCATACTGAGGAACCCAGATGTACCTCACCCATGCTGAGTAGAGCAGCAGGGTCACCTTCCTCAATCTAGTGGCAATGCCTGTGAGCCTGTGAGCCTCTGCCCCTCTCCGGGTAGATGCCATCTCTTCTTAGCAGTTCCTCAAAGTGGGTCCCAGCATGGTACCATCCCTAGAGCCATGCAGTCACTTCATCTGATATGTTCTAGGTCTCCCCTGCCCAGAACAAATCTGTAGAGAGCTAACAAAAATGTAATATGAGCTATGTCTTCCTGATTTCCTAAATTTTTACAGTTTAGACATAGAAAATAGAATGCCAAGTCTGAATAACAGTCTTCCCTAGTGATAATATCAGTATTGGGATATGAATGTCAATTTTTTGAAGTTGAGGTAGAGCACATATGTCAGCTGGCTCTCAAGGCAAAGTCATGATCTTCAGCCCTTAGGGAAGCCATCTGTAAACTTCTAGGGTTGGAAAATTGAAAATGTTTCCTGGCTAATGGAAAGATGGAGAGAGGAGAAGGGAGGATTTGATCTTAACAATTGGTTATCTTACCATGGCTGAGGGTTCCCTGTACCACTAAGCATATTTATCTTTGTTGACACCTTTCTTAGTCAGATTCTCAGTCCTGTCTTTTGACAGGCAACAGTGAAGTTGTTCTTTTTATCAAAAGGAACGTGGGAAATGGTCCAAAAAGAACAAGGAGTAAGCAGTAGTGTATTCAGTCACAGTTATTCACACCTTTCCATAGAGAATTTTTGATGTCTCACTTCTCAGAAAGGGCTTGACTAGGGAAATTGCTCTTCCCTGTGCTGGCCAAGATTAGAGTATCTGCTATTCCAATCCTAAATTTATGCAATTTAAGAAAAAGTATATGCCGAGTTAACCTAATGAAAACAGCTTAACCTCATAAGCCAAAAGCATTATGTTAAAATTATATCTGCAACTTCCATCTGGATATCAGAGATAATTTTGGTTTTTGATGGGAGGAACTGTTGCTCCCTGAAGAGCTGTATTTTGCTACATTTCAAGAAGACAACTTAAAATCTAATGATTGCAAAGCTTGGGTGTATTTTCTTACCCTTTTTGATAGTGAGATCCTGATGTTATATGTATTGCAAAAGTCAGGCTGCAAAAGGATTGCCACGTCTTTATGTTATGATGTTTTTACTTTATTGTCTTTTTGCTGCTATTTGCTCACAAGGGATGAATACACTGAGACAAGATGAAAGCACTGAAAAAAATCTGCAGCTAAAGCTGACAAATGACAGCTCAGTGTAGTGACTTCCCTGGATGTGAAAGATGTATGCTTTTTCTTCTTGAGAGTTCATTTGCAGCTGTGATATACTGTAAGGATTAGTTAGATTTAAATATTAGGTGTCCAGCATCCTAATGGATCATCCTGGTAATGTCTCCTACAAAGGGATATGTTGGTTTTTATGAACATTCAATGAGACTTTAATCCTCTGTGTTCTTCTGGAAGGATTTCTGAATGTCCTTGGTGAACTTCATTTAGGTTAGCAAGTTCACTCTTTCTTATCTTCAGTCGTTTTAGATATTCCTTTAATCTCAATACCCTTTACTTAGGAATTGTAATTTGCCTTACATTAACCCAAATATCACCCCATATTGGACAAAAATATAAAATCTCAAAAGAATCTTAGTCAGCAGGATACCTGCATAGTTTAGGTGTTGAGGTTCAAAATTATGAACCTGTCAGTTGTATCCTGGATACATCTGAGATACACAGTCACTTAGATTTTCACCTTCAAAGTTGCTGAGTAACTTCTTGGTTATGCTTAGATGAACTTCAGCCTCCACAAAATGAGATTGAGAATTTTTTTGGTAAGGATATGTGCTTTTTGGAGATTTCTGCTCCTGCTTCAAAGATTGTTTATGTATTTTGTATCAAGTGATAAATAGAATATGTTTCTTTTTAGGGGAAAATAATTTTTCTATGATCTAATTATTATATTGTACTTTATGTGTTTTCCTTCTTCCTCTTCATCCACCGAATCTTGAATTTTCTCCTATTGTTCAGACAAGTTTGGTAGGAATAAAGACTGCTTTCCAGAGGTTTTCGTAAGGTAAAGGAAGGTTTTGAACCCAAGTCTGTCATCCTCTAGAATTCAAAGAATCATAGAATATGCTGAGTTATAAGGGACCCATCAGGATCATTGAGTCCAGCTCCTGGTGCTGCACAGGATACCCCAAGAATCACACCATGTGCCTGAGACTGTTGTCCTGATGCCTCTTGAACTCTGTCAGGCTTGGTGCTGTGACCACTTCCCTGGGGAGCCTGTTCCAGTGCTCAATCACCCTTTGGGTGAAAAACCTTTTCCTCATGTTCAACCTAAACCTCCCCTGACACAACTTCAGGCCTTTCCCTTGGGTCCTGTCACTGGTTATGAGAGTGAAGAGATTGGTGTCTCCCTCTCTGCTTCCCCTCATGAGGAAATTCTAGACTGCAATGAGATTTCCCCTCAGTCTCCCCTTCTCCAGGCTGAACAAGCCAAGTGATCTCATCCCCTTCTCATATGGCTTCCCATCAAGGTCCTTCACCATCCTCATGGCCCTTTCTTGGACACTCCTTGATAGTTTAATGTCTTTCTTATATTGTGGTGCCCAAACTGCCCCCAGGACTCGCAGTGAGGCTGCCCCAGTGCAGAGCAGAGCAGGACAATCCCCTCCCTTGCCCGGCTGGCGATGCTGTGCCTGATGCCCTCCAGGACAAGCTGGTCCCTCCTGGCTGCCAGGGCACTGCTGACTTGTGTTCAACTTGCCATCAACCAGGACCCCCAGGTTCCTTTCTGCAGTGCTGCTCTCCAGCCTCTCATTCCCCAGTCTGTCTTTACATCCAGGGTTCCCCCAACCCAAGTGCAGAATCCAGCACTTGCCCTTGTTGAACCTCATACTGTTGGTGATTGCCCAGCCCTCTAATTTGTCAAGGTCTCTCTGCAGGGCTTCCCTGACTTTAGCGGAGTAGACAGCTTCTCCCAATTTAGTGTCATTGGCAAACTTACTTAGTATTCCTTGGAGTTCTGCATCCAGGTTGTTCATGAAGATGTTGAAGAGCACAGGGGCTAGGAAGGAGCAGAACCCCACTAGTGACTGGATGTCAGCCTGATGTCCCCCCATTCACTATAACACTTTGTGCCTGACCCATGAGCCAGCTTCTCACCCATCACGTGTGGGTGTATGCCGGATAGTTTGTCCAGAAGAACACTGTGGGACACAGTATCAAAAGCTTCGCTGAAGACCAAAAAGACTACATCTACTGGCTTTCCTAGACCATCTAGGTTTGAGATCAGGTTTGACAAGCAGGACTTCCCCCTCATGAATCTGTGCTGGCTGTGACTCATGACTGCAATGGATTGCTAGCTGTTGTCTAAAATCAGCCTCTTTCAGCTTTATTTTTGAAGAAAAAACTGTCATTTTCTAGGACAGTTGGGAGAAGGATCAAGTGAAGGATGCTACTCATTGTTACCTCCAAGTCACTGAGAAGGGCAGGATGCCACAGCTTTGTCCTTGCCATTTCATGTTGTCTAACATAATGGGTCACATCCTTTGCAGGCATATTCTTGGATCTCATTCAGAAATGCCTAAATCTGCTTGTTTGGTGCACAAAGAAAGAAGAATCAATGAATTTTCTGTTCTCTGTTTGAAAGCTGGATCACCTGGTCATCTAAGGACACAGTGGTCAATGCGGTGGTAGTTAAGCTGATGTTTTGGCTTTCTATATATGTGTGAGTCTTGTCTCTAAAACGGTAGTTTTGAATTTAAATAAGTCCTAAAGACAGTATTTTAAACTTAAATCTTATTCAAGGAGTTATGATCTCTTTTTCTTAGGATCACTGAAAAAATTAACATGTTTTCTTGAGTTTTGTGAGAAACTTTTATTTGTATTTTTCAGATTATTATTGATTTTTAAGCTTTTCATTGATAATTTGCACTCAGAATGCTTCAAATATAAGAAGTCAGTGGTTATACCAAATGATTTTATATTTTTGTTAACACCACAAGCATTTTATTTTTATATCAACAGAGATATGCTTGATGTTAATGTAAAATATTAAAATAAACTTACTTGAAGAAGCTTCTGCCATTCAGAAAATCTAAAGAAATAACTGTTTCAGAGTATTCCACTGTGTAACTGTGCATACTGTATGAAGTTGGCAGAAGATTTCAAAGGGCTAATAAAAATTATATTAGATATACTGTAAATTACAATGAAGAGAAGCAGAGAAGAGATGAATTTCTTAGCTCAGCATAGGAACCTTAAATCCTAGAAAAATATTTTCTAAGAAATGTGATGTTTCTTTTCAAAGAATAAATGTTATGTTCTCGGAAGTTTTTTTCTATTATTTTCTTTTTTTTTTCAGGCCAACTTGAATAAAATATATTAAATGGGACTACAGAGAGAAAACTATTGATGTGCCCTTCAAATATTCTGTTTTCCCTCTCATGAAAGCATAAGCCAGAGCTGGGGCACCACTGAAATGAGCCAAAATAAAAATTCAGTGCACCTCCTCACAGCCTTTATCTCTCTGTTCTTCCACATGCGGAGGAAGCCCACTTTACCACCATATCTGCAATAATTTGTAGGGAGCTAATTTTAGAGGCTCATATAAATCCTGAAAGCAGTGTCCTCACATCAGTGCTTGCAAAAGGCACCGGTAACGTGCCTGACTGGGAGCAATTACCTACAGGCATGCCGTGGGCTTTGTTTTTTCAAACCTTTCCACAGTAAGTGATACTGTGAAGTGAATTAATCTCTCTTTTGTCTTCCCAGTAAGTATCAATTAGTGTAAAATAAGGTCCTCTGTTTTCCAGCTCATAATTGTTCCTTCTTGCTTGATTTGTCTCCTCTGACAATTGATACTCAAAATGCTCTTGAAGCCTTTGTGTGCGTTCTTGCTGTGTGCAGCATGCCTTGCTTCTTTCAGAATGGAAGGCTGCCTGGTTTTTAAGCCAACACTACCCTTTAAAGCTTGCCCATAACAGATGTAGACCAGAAGATAGAAGAAGGACTAAAGGCTAAGCAAAGACAAACAACAGGAAAGGAAAAGGCACGCTGGAAAACTTGAATTCCATGAAGAGTCTGGTGTCAAACTGGCTTCTCATAACACCAGGCTCAGTCGTAGTAATCCCTGCAAATAGTGAGGGAGGCTGAACCTCATTTTGTGTTATTGAGTAGTAGGAACAATCACCTTGAGATGCAACACAGCATGAGTTCATCAAGTTCAAGTCATCATTTTAGCCACAAAAGGCCAGTTTGACCAAAAGATTTAGATATTTGATCACAGAATCACAACTCTTTTCCAAAATGTAAAGGTCCATGCTTCTGTTTGGCTTCCATTTGTCACTAGATGCTAAATATTTTGTATTTACAGAGTTCACTGAAATAGGGATTGTTATTAAAGTTCACCTCAGGAAGCAAAAATTCTTAATCGCTGAACTGAGAATTATCATTGTCCCTTTGCTCTGGCTAATAAATGGTTAATTATCCACAACTAAATGGAGCAGCTTCCAAAAAGAAAGATCTTTCACTTCCACTTTTCTCCTAGTGTCTCCTGAACTATCATCTACTGTTTAAGCACTCTCCTAAAAATTGTGCTTAAGTCCTTTTGATCTCATGAGAGATGAGAGCTCAGGCCTTCCATCTTCTTTGCAGGGTGCCTTGTTCTTGAGGTGCAGATTAGGACATATGAGAGAGAAGGCATAACAGCAGCAGCAGCAGTGATTTATGAAGTGACATGGAGATGGTCACTCAGCAGTGGAAGGAGTTGTGTCTGTGATTTCAAATCGAGGGAGGCATCTCCCTCAAGTACTGGGTAAGGGAACTTATGTCCCAAGGATAAATTCTGATTTTGGTGCTCTTATTCACTTTAACACTTGCAAATGCCTGCTTTATAGAAACCTTGGGGTTTGAACTCAACCCACACAGTGCTCTGTAGATTACTGTTGCGAGATAATGACATTGTCTAAATAGGATATCTTGAGCAGAATGCTGATGTAATCTCAGTTTAGATTTATGACAGAAGGCAGAGAACTTCTCTTTCTGAAGTTGTTTACTTGCATTTGTCCTTGTCATACCTTTGACAAATGTTTGAGTTTGCATCCTACAAGTATTGTGTCTATATAAAACAAAAAAGAAAGGCACTTACACTTCTCCACTTATTTTTTCCTAAGTGTCCTGGTTTTAGCTGGGATAGAATTCATTTTCTTCTTAGTAGCTGGCACAGTCTTGTGTTTTGGATTTAGTACAAAGATATTGTTGATAACACACTGATTTTTTGTTTGTTGCTATGTAGTGCTTACTCTAAGTCAGAGACTTCTCAGTGTCTCGTGCTCTGACAGTGAGGAGGTGCACAAGAAGCAGGGAGGGAGCACAGCCAGGACAGCTGACCCAGATGGGCTAAATGGATATTCCATGCCACATCATGTTCTGTATATCAGCTGGGAGGAATTGCCTGGGAGGGGATAATCACTGCCTGGGGATGGACTGAGCATTGATGAGTGAGCGGTGAGCACTTGTATTGTGCATCACTTCATTTTCCTGTGTTGTGTTCCTCTTTGTCTTTTAATATTATTATTATTATTATTATTATTATTATTATTATTATTATTATTATTATTATTATTGCTGCTGCTATTGTTCAGTTTGTTTCAATTATAAAACTGTTCTTATTTGACCCACAAGTTTATACTGTTTTCCAATTCTCTTCTCCATTCCAGCAGGGGTAGAGAATGAGAGGGTGGTTCTGTGGAACTTAGTTGCCAGCTGGGATTAAACCATGACACTCAGAAAGCAGAACTTTCTGGGATGATGCTTTTTTCACCTATGACTTGCCAGTTCATGGGCTGAGAAAAGGGTGAACTATTGTAGCCTTGTTCCTACACTTATCTATTTTGAACAATGAACGTGGTGAGGGGAGACATTGCAGAAGGGCAAAGAGTTTTCCTGGTTAATTTTTCTTGGAGAAGTATACCTCTTCAGCTTATTTCTTTGCAGCAAGTGCAAGAGACAACATATGAACAAGTAATACTCTTCCTTGGTGCCACGTGGCATAGGATTTTGCTGGAACATGGTGATGTGTTATTGCATTCCGAGTGCAGTATTGTGTTGTGCATGTGCAAGCATGCAGAGACTCTGCTCAGTGAGTTATGATGCCTCTTCATCAAATGCATAACAGAATCAGCAAGCTACACAAATTAGATGTCTGAGTCAGTTTTCACATTTGCATAGGAGGGATAATAGTACTACTTACAACAGGATGAAAGGTCGTAAGTATGTCCTGTATTTATTTATGTATTTTTAAGCAACATAAAATCTAAAATTTGAAATAAACTTTTATTTCTAATTTTTCTGACTTATGTTCTCTCTTCCTTCCTTTTCTATTTTCTTTTTAGTTGCAAGTAGTCTGCAGTTACTAAAAAGAGAGCATAGGAGATGATTCATTTCCAAATAACCACAATAGGAGAAAGAAATCAGCTTGAAGTGAAGCTTTCACGCTTATCTGTATAATAAGCACTTGCAGTTTCTCATCAATTAGTGATTACAAAAACTAATTTGCAGTAGGATATGACATATAGGAAGATGACCTTTAATTTGTCACTAAGATTCTGAATGCTAATAACCACTGGCAATCAAAAGGTGTCCTGTTGGGGTGCACTGATATTTGAAGTGATGGAAAAAATAGTCCTTGCACCCACACCTTGTAAGACTGTAGAAATGAT
Source organism: Orthonyx spaldingii (assembly GCA_013397795.1). Lineage (NCBI taxonomy): Eukaryota > Metazoa > Chordata > Aves > Passeriformes > Orthonychidae > Orthonyx > Orthonyx spaldingii. Next base: position 127,442 of record VZTJ01006176.1, on the reverse strand, counting down.
TGTTTATTGAAATTTCTGTAATTTCAAACTAGTTTAGAATATCTTTTTTCTCTTTGATTTCTGCCTTCTATGGAACATCTGTCGTCTATTAGGTTAAGATCTCTTGTAACCTATGATGTGTGGCTTTGTTGTCTTTGTCTGCAAGAATAAACAGAGCAAAGAAGCATGTGCATTTTTTGCCTGAGGTAAATGGGAGCGCATGTGGGGACTGCAATGGAAAGTTGCGTGGTGGATGACTGTAAACATGGATATTGAAGTTGCATAGTTATTTTTTAATGTTTTATGTATTTGAAGTGCTTGAAATGATAGGGTAGTAGTATCTGTAGTAGCCTTACTCTTGCCTGGTTTGGATATGCCACCCTTAGCATCACATTCAAAACTTGTCCTTTTGTGGATGCAATTGTTTTTTTGTACCATAAATCATTTAATCATAAAGAAAACAATGGGACTAATTTGTCTTTGATATTACTGGAGTAAGTAAGGTGTAATTCTGCTGAAATCAGTGAAGCTTCACAGGGCAACAGGAACTTGAGGAAAGATGTGTTGGTTATTGTTACCCAGGGGAACAGAATTTGTCTGCTGTGTTGCTTTACTTAGACTGCAAGTTCTGGGAGGTGTGAAAGGTCTTCCTTTTGCTGTAAGTAAGTGTGTAGAGCACCAGGGAAAAGAGTCATGGCAAAGGAGGTCACATGGAAAATAAGGAGGCAATTGGTGACAGCCAACATGGCTTCACTAAAGGCAAATCATGCCTGACAAATTTGGTGGCTTTCTATTATGGAGTTACAGCAGGAGTAGAAGAGAAAAGCACAACTGATGTCATCTATGTGGATTTGTGCAAAGCATTGGACACTGTCCCGTGACATCCTTGTCTCTAAATTGGAGGGACATGGATTTGATAGATCAACCATTTGGTGGGTAAGAGATTGGCTGGATGGTCACAGCCAGGGAGTTGCAGTCCACATCTCAATGTTCGAGTGGAAAACAGTGACATCTGGCATTCCTCAGGGGTTGGTACTGGAACCAGCACTTTTTAACATCTTTGTTGACAACATGGACAGTGGGATCAAATGCACTCTTTACAAATTTGCCAATGACATCGAGCTATGTGGTGAAGTCCACATGCTGGAGGAAAGGGATGGCATCTGGAGGGACCTTGACAGATTTGAGAGGTGGGTCTGTGCAATCTCATGAATTTCAACAAGGTGAAGTGCAAGGTCCTGCACCTGGGTCAGGACAATCCCAAGCAAAGTACAGACTAGGTGTAGAAAAGATCAGGACTAGTCCTGAGCACAAGGACTTGCGGATGTTTATGAACAAGAAGCTCAAAATGCACTTGCAGCCCAGAAAGCCAACTGTGTCCTGCGCTGCATCCAAAGCAGCGTGGACAGCAGGGTGAGGGAGGGGATTCTCACCCTCTACTCTGCACTTGTGAGAGAGTGCCCACCTGGAGTGCTGCATCCAGCTCTGGGGCCCCCAGCGCATGAAAGATCTTGACCTGTTGGAGTGAGTCCAGAGGAGGACCATGAAGATGATCAGAGGGTTGGAGCAGCTCTCCTATCAGGAAAGGCTGAGAGAATTGAGGTTGTTCAACCTAGAGAAAAGAAGGCTCTGGGGAGGCCTCATAACAACCTTCCAGTACCTAAAGGTTCCAGGACCTACAAGAGAACTGGAAAGGGATTTTGCACAAGAGCATGTTGTGACAGCACAAGGGGCAACGGCTTTTAGCTGAAGGAGAGTTGGTTTAGGCTAGATAGTAGGAAGAAATTCTTTACCATAAGAGTAGTGAGGCACTGTAACAGGTTGTGCAGAGAAGTTGTGGATGACCCATCCCTGGAGGTGTTCAAGGCCAGGTTGGATGGAGCTTTGAGTAACCTGGTCTAGTGAAAGGTGGCCCTGCCCCTGGTGAGGGAGACGGACCTAGATGATCTTTAAGGTGCCTTCCAATTCTAACCATTCTATGATTCTGTGTTTCTAGAGCCTTGGTCTCACAGAATTGGCCTGTCTGGCACCACATCACTTCATGCTGCATCCATATCGTGACCCGTAGTGGGAAGCCAAAGTTGATGATATACCTACTGTGCAGGGATAGCAAATGATGCAGGAGGTGGAGGAGAGAAGCAACAGATGTTGCTTTTTGGCAGAATTTGATGCAGCAGTACTTCAGAAAGATCTTGGGGCACTTGTATTACTAAACAGTCAGCTGTGCTAATAGGAGAGAATAGTAAATTCCTGACATATTTTCGTTAATGTTTCAGTGAATCTGAAGCAAAAGGAAGTTTTAGCCTTCTGGAATGAACTGCTACTGAATTCCCTTTGCTTTATTTCAAAGTAATATGCTGACATGTCTCACTTCCTGCTGAAGTGTTTATATACTGTCAGATAATTTCTTGGTTCTCTTTTGGAAGCTAGTACAGTTTACTGAGGAGCTGAAGCATTCATTACATCTTTTATGTGTCTCAGAAGGGTATTACGAAGTTCAATTAACATTTGAGAAGTGTTCTGCAATCCTCAGATGACATGTACAGTGGAAGCATACAAAATGGTTATTATCCATTGAATGCATGATTTCTGCTGTGTATCTGTTTCATCAAGTTACTCCTAGGTAGAAGGGTTCTCTTCTTCGTTAGAAGACCACTTGAACTTGTGCAGCAGTGCTGGCCAAATATAGCATTAGGGAGTGTGAGACTTTGCTGCTCACTGAAATCGCTTACAGTTGAAGGCAGAGTGACAAATCGTTGTTCAAGACTTCATTTATATGAAAATATTAACAATTTTCAGTCCCACATCTTGTAAGGACTTATGAAGTCATTGTGAAAATAAGCACAGGAAAGGAAAGGAAAGGAAGTCTAGGAGGCAGGAACCATGATCCTGCTACTGTGAGTTTTTCACCTGCCAGGCAATGACTGCCTTTGCAGTCCCTGCATTGCTTCTAAGGTCAAGTAAGCAGAGTAATTAGAACATGAATTCAGAGTTCAGGTTGTCCTTGTAGGTTTGTGCCTTGATATGGCAGACTGTGGGAGGATGGGTTGCCAAAACCTTGACGTTTCATTAGTCCTGGAATGAATCATTTGCACAAAAGAAAAGCTGAAGTCAGTCTGCCCTCTTTGAATGAATATAGGTTTTTTATATTCGAGTATTGTGAAACTGGTTTTAGAGCAACCCACGATTCATGCTTTTCAATAGCACACTTGGTCAGTCAGGAAGCCCTTCTGAAGGGGCTCCCTAAATGCAAGTGCCCAGGAGAGCATTGGACCATCAAATGCTGAGTGGGGTTAGGGTATAAGCACAAAATAAAATGTAGGCAAATGCATAGGGTCCTTCAGGTGTAATACAGAAGAGGTAACTGCAGCTGAGAATCTGTCTCTAATAAATAACTCAACAAGCCAAGTGGGGTTATTTCTTCCCTTCCAGGTCCTTCTAGGAAAACTTTCATTTGAGTATCATAAGAGTGCAGCAACTTCCAGTATCACTTTCTTATGGCACCTGCTGTTATTCCAGCCCATCCATAATGAAATTCCCTTTCTGCCAGGAACTCTGCAGAAGAAAGAGTTCCATTTCTGTAGGATGTACAGGAGGGAGGGAGAACAGAGCTACAGTGGGGAGAAGTAGTAGTGGCAGAGTGGGAAGTGCACTGAATTATGTGCAAGAGGCATTTCTCTCTCCTGAGGAAGCCTCTTTCTGTTTCCTGTGTCCATGATGGACCTCAAAATTCCTAACACAGGTCACTCTGTTAAGTACCCAAATATGATTAAAATGAACCTAGACTTCAGTTTCATAAATTTCCAGGGTATGCCCTGCCCATGAGAACATGTCATGACCTATGCCTTGGGATAAGTTGAAATTTTTCTTGATCAAAGCCAGGGAGTTTTTCAGGCTAAGGCAACAGAAGTTTGACTTCAGTTTAAATGTATCCATTTATTTTCTTCTATGGCATTGTAATAATAAGGGCCATATTTTTCCCTATTGGGTGTAAATTGCGGTAGGATTTTAGGACTTGTGCCTTTTCAATACAGCTAATACTGTATTCTATTGAATTACTTCTGCTCAGTTTTCCTTTTAAGTTTGTGGTTTAATAAAGTATCAACTTGCTCCTTTGGAATAGACTCTGGTGCTGCTGTTCCCAGCCTTGGAGAAGGGGGAAGGGATGTAGGTGAGCTGCAACGACTGAGCAGGGGTTGTTTGGGTCTTATGATCTGTGTGGATCTGAGAAAGGAGTGAGGGAGAAAAGATCAGTTGGCCCAGTGGATCTTGCTGATCAAAGGAGTTGTTTGCTACTCTTCACTCCTGCTTCCAGACTACAGTGCATGCACAAAGCTATCGAATCCTGAACTGGGGCTGAGCACGTTCCCTGTGTCATGCCTTGTCAGACAGCTCCTTGCTGGTGGATCTGTCAACATGCATTCAGATCCCAAGCTGTGTCCTCACTGCACTGAGTGTCCACAAAAGCAGCTGCCTGTTCTGACGGGTGCACTTTGGAGGTGCCAGGGCTCATTCCTCACTTGTCACATGCAGGTCTACATTTTCCTTTCTACTTTTTTATGGTGTTCTATAAGCAACACTAGCAAATAAAACAAGGTATATCCATCACCATATCTGTTGTCAGGTGTTAGTGGATGATGTGTCTTCTCACCATAAATATCTTTCTATTTTTAACTATTGATTTGAAATTTTCTTTGGTTGTATAGAAAAATGTGAGTAGAGTAGCTTTATGCAACAGCAGAGACTTTAATTTTTAAAAGAGTGAAGGGCTAATTTTGTCCCAGTGTGTTATTAGAACTACCCAATATCTTCTATTTAAAGTGTTTGCTCATTCCATCGAATAGATTTTCGTGTCAGAGGCGATGAGACATGATTACCAGATGTTTCCAGTTGTCTTGGGAAACAGATTTGTGCCCTGAAGGCTGGAAGCCTTTCCTTTTTTTTCAAAAGAGACTCTTTTTTAATCCCAGAACAGTGTTTAAAGATGTACAGGTGTGGGTATTATCAATGTTCACTTTATGTGATCTTTACTATAAAGATGGGTCTATGTTTCTATTTTGGCCTTAACTCCCACCTCCTACAAAGACCACCAAACTTGTGAGACTTGTTTCTAGCATTAAGAGTAGAAGAAAGTGGAAAGAAGGGAGAGGAAAAGATAAGGCCTGCCTGTGGAGAGACATTGTGTATTCAGCATGTCTTCCTTTGTATGGTCCTCCAGATAGAAGAAAAGATTAACTCCCTTGCCTCCCTCAGAAATGTCTCTCTAAGACACTGTAAACGCAGTTAGTCTGTATTCCAGACTGCAACTGGAAACACCAAAAAATAAGTGACCCACCCTGATATAGCTAATTTATGTCTCAAACAACTCCACAAATGGAGAGTACAGGCTGCCTTCTCAGTCTAGCCATAACACTAATCTGGAATACCTTGTCCTTATGTCCAAGCAAGATTTGGATCTAATTTAGAAGCCCAGCAGCTAAAGAGCAATTCAGTTTTAAATTGCATAATACTGAAAATTTCAATAATTTACTTGCATCTTTTCCTGTCTCCTTCGAAAGTTACTTGTTCCAGTCTAAATTTCTCAAGCCCACGCAGAATCTCTGAGACACACAGTAGAAATTCATTCTTTGAGAGAGGCTTACAGTTTTAAAAAATTACTTTAATTTCAGCTATATATGAAACCTGACATTTTAAAATTTGCAAAGAAAGAATTTCCAGAAAAAATAATTTTACATGGAGCAAAGTTTTACTTTCAAAACACTATTTTTTTAATCTATGATTTATTTTTATTAGTCTTATCTGCTCTAATTGAAATTTTCAAATGAAAAGTTGAATCAAAATTAGTTTTCACCACAGTTAGGGTGCTCTGTGAAATGTTTTAGCAATCTCAGAATCTTCAGATACCAAGACCTTTTGTCCCTCTCTATCCCTCCCTACCATGAGGTTCACTGTGTTCTTCTCTGCATGTAATGATCTTCTAACTCAGCACCATTGTATTGGGACTTGCTGTTATTTCTCCCATTATATTCAAATTATTGGAATTACATAAATCAACCAAATGAAATAAATATTCAAGTTCTGACCTTCTCCAGTGCAGATCCCAAGGCATACCTTGTCCTCTGGCTTTTAGACATTAGTACCTTCTTTGTGTCCCCAGGCTGCAGAATATTTAAATGAGCATTAACAGCTGAGAAAACTCAAAGCAAAACAAAAGCTTTGTGAAATGTGGGCCACTGAGTTTGAATTAGAGGGCTCAGTCTTGACAAGGTCTTTCTCAGTGGCCAGTTCAGACAGGATGAAGTTCAGTTTCTTGAACATAGACATCCATTGCCATTAAAGATATCCTTTAAGGTGTTCACCTGGTCTCCGGTTGGGTCTTCAGAAAGTCTTGTGTCATTGCTGCCACGTGGTGTCCTTAGTACAAGAATCCTGTCCTTAGGATTTATTTAAAGTGAATCATGGCAGCAGTTTCACGGAACTCGGTATTAAGCAGATAGTGAAGTTAAGGTACCAAGTAGTGATATGTTTCTGCAGGACTGAGACCACTGCAAGATGAGGGCTGTGCGTACTTGGAAAAGGCAGAATACAATTTATGATTCACAGAACCACATACAGAGTAAGAATATAAAGATGTCAGCTTAAATCCTGGCTTTGTTAGTGATCAGTAGTAGGTGCTGTCTGTAATACAATAGTAGCAGGACCAGCATGTAGTAGTGCTTCCTCAGATTTTCTTCTGGTTTCCATAAGTTTTCACTCAGGGACTTCCCAAGACAGGGAGGATATCTTTGCATTTGCTAAGAAATTACTTTCCCTTTCCCTTTCCCTTTCCCTTTCCCTTTCCCTTTCCCTTTCCCTTTCCCTTTCCCTTCCGTTCCTTTCCCCCTACATGGAAGAGTTTTGTTATGAATACCATAATAATGAGCTATAATAATCCATGAGGAACTGTCAGCGAGCCTTCCCTGGCATCTATTTGTAACCTTGGTTTTTTCATAGACAAGTATGGTATGCTAATGCTGTTTCCTACTGTCTGAGAACCACCTACACCTATCTTTATCCTTACACATTCATCAGAAATCCACTGTCAGCTGTAAATAACAACAAAATTGAATCGTAGGCATTTTATATTTAGCCCTGTCTTGTCTGAAAGACATTAACACCCATCTGTACTTAATGTAATATTTTCAAATGTCAGTGTCTCTTCCTCTACCCAATGCATCATGACTGCCAGTAGGCAATGCAGTTAAGGATAGAGTTCAATTATTTCCAAAGATAATAGCACTATAATATTAGGTATGCAGATATTTTCTACAACAATTCATATTCCTTGTATGCTTGTCTGCTCTTTTTGGCCACTGTTTGCCATCCACTACATATGCACTCTTAACAGTGACTTGCTAATCTCTACTTAGTTTTCTGATTAATCTGAGTTTCCTGACTGCTGGCATGCAAATGAGCACCCCCATCATCTAGTTTGCCTCAGCATACACTACACGTACATCTATTAGTATCTGTGTGAATAGTTTCTTCAAAGGAAATACATTTTTCCTATTCATAATTTCTGCAGTAAGGGAAGTAGTTATGTTGGTTTGCTAAAGGTGCAAATACTCTTTGCTCAGCATTGTCCTTCACCATGTCAAAACCGAGTGAATTTGCTCAGGATATCCCCATCTGCTGTTGCATTAGGAGGACTCCTGGGAAAGGGCATGAAAAGCCAGAGAGCCTTGGGGTTGTAAAAATATTTTTGTCAAAGAAAACAAAGTGCAAAAACAGAAAAGCAAGCTCTTATTTTCTTTTTCTTTTTTTTGAAGAAGACTTAACACTTCCTTCCTTTTCCTTTTCCTTTCCTTTTCCTTTTCCTTTTCCTTTTCCTTTTCCTTTTCCTTTTCCTTTTCCTTTTCCTTTTCCTTTTCCTTTTCCTTTTTTTTTCTTTTCCTTTGTCCCTATCCCACAGGTTAAGGAAAACTGAGTTAGAACTACTGGTCTTACCTAGTTTGGTTTCTCCTCAGGAAAAGAGTGCTGTTTACTGCATGAGCAAAAACCCCGTGTTGGATTAATTTTTAGTGTTATTTAAATTGCTCCCCAGATTGGAGGAAAAAAATCGAATCTGTGGGCATGTTTTATGAATGTTAAGCAAGCTGTGACCTTAGTTTATGAATTCCTGATTTGCAATTGAGCCACAGAGGTATTCATGCATTCACCTCCTATTTAAATTACATACTTTAGGTTAATTAAATCAGGACTAGAACTATAAACACCCCAGATACACAGTTCTTTATGTAGCTGTATTCTTTATGCATTTAAACCAATTCTTGTCGCAGCCCTGTGGCAGCTACTGTCAGATAATATAGGAAATAAAGCATGATAACCACTGGAGACAGAATAAGATGTAAGTGGCACTGCAGCATTTATGAGTAACTGTTTCAAGTGGTTTGTGTCAGCATAGCTCTAGTTATGCTGAAAATCAGATGACTGGAAAACTGACATAAGAAAAAGAAGTGAGCTGGGGATTTCCACCAGCAAAAAAGATAGTGGAGTTAGCTTGACTGCAAAGGATGCAGTCTATTTATATTTTATCTTATTTTGCTCAAATGGTATCCAATCGCCTAATATACATTAAGATGATTTTATATTAGTGAATAAGATAATACAAGAATAATCCTTTGCAAAGGTAGTGCTCCTTTGGCACTGAATTCATATACGTGCTGAGTTTCTCAGAAACTATGAAACTTTTTTCTATTCTTAGGCAAAATTTTCTTAGAGTGATAGAATTTCTGAAGCTGGAAGGGACCCACAAGGATCACCAAAGTCCTACTCCTGGCCCTGCACAGGACTACCCCAAGAGTCACAACATGTGATTGAGAGTGTTGTCCAAACATTTCTTGAACTCTGTCAGGCTTGGTGCTGTGACCACTGCCCTGGGGAGCCTGTTCCAGTGCCCAGCCACACTCTGGGTGAAAAACCTTTACCTAATAGCCAGCCTAAGCCTCCCCTGACACAGCTATAGGCCATTCCCTCGGATTCTATCACTGGCCACCAGAAAGAAAAGTGCTGGCCCCTCCTCTTCCCTTTGTGAGGAAGTTGTAAACGGCAATGAGGTTTCCCCTCAGTCTCTTCTCCAGGTTGAACAAACCAAGTGAGCTCAGCTGCTCCTCAAATGCCTTCTCCTCCACACCCTTCACAATCTTCTTGGCCCTCCTTTGGATGCTCTCTAATAGCTTTATACCCTTCTTATTTATATTGTGGCACCCAAAACTGTCCCCAGGACCTGAGGTAAGGCTGCCCCAGTAGAGAGCAGAGGGGGACAATCCCCTCCCTTGCCTGGCTGATATCATCAAGTAACTGGAAAGAACAGTAGAAAAGAGATGCTTTGAAGACTGTAATTACTTTAACACTTCTTTTTCTAAAATTGATAGCTACAGATTGTAGTACTCTGTGCTAGAATTTTATTCACGTAGACTTCCAGCTTTTAGGGGAAAGGAACATTTTTGGATTTCCCCTCTATCACTCAATCATTTTAGTAGCCTGGAAAATAGAATAATTGATATAAAATAATTTTTTGTATTTACTGTAGTAAGATTCTTTTTTCAGCCTTTTTTGATCTGTGGGCTTGAGTTGAATGCAGGGTGGAAAGTTGAAGAGAGGAGGTTTTGTTTCATTACAATAGTGTTATTTGTATTTGATGGATTTGCTTTTTATTGGAAGAGCTGAACTCTTTTTTTAAGCAAAAAACCTGTAAGTAACTTAGTAGTCAAAGTGTAAACTTGCTCTTTGAGGCATACCCTGGATCTGAGGCAATATAATGGCCCATTGCTCTGCCTGATGTTTTGGGGACTGCTGTATCACAGGCAAGACAAGACAGCTTACTGTCTGGAACAATCGTCTGGCCCTGCAGTGGTGTGTCTTGCTTGGGGACAGCTGGAGACCCTGGACCAGTGAGCTCATGGGATCTTCAACACTGCACATTTTTAAAAACCTGGAGAGTGGCACACCTATCACTCATCAACAACTAAACCTGATTAGGAAGGCATAGAAGAGATGACCTTCCAATTTTGGGGTCATTTTTAATTTAATCTTTTTTTCCTCTATTCAGCCATTCTGAGTAGTATTCTCCATAATTTCTAGTTTAATTTTTTTCATAAGCAGGGGTAAAAGTGGGATGTCTTGACTGGTTTTGGCTGAAAATCTTAATCATCACATGGGATGCCTAAAGGTTTTATTATGTAAAGTCAGAAGTACACCTTTAAGGGAAGAACGAGAAGGAAATGAAAAAGAAGACTCAATAGGCAGACTTTTGCTGCTGACAGTTCAGTTCTTCCAAAGATTTCAGGCCAAGGTTTTTTTGAGAACAGAATAGACCTGGTTCTGATACCTGGGGAAGGAATTGCCACATGGGACAAAATTTGAGAAGATTTCAATTCAACTGAACATGGTGACACCTGAAATCTCCTCACTGGTACATGAAAGACAAGTGCTCGTAGCATAGCCCTACCCTTTATGAAATTTTAAACAATGAGCTAACAGTATATGTCATATGGTTGACAGTGTCTAAACAAACATTAGAAATGAGTCAATGTATTTCTTATATGCAAGTAATTTCCCTGGAGATCAAAAGGTCTGTGCAGACTAACTGAACTGTGTGTGGGTATTGACCACTAAAAGATTATTTGAGGACTAGGTAGGCTTTCCGTGGACATAATTTTTTGCCACGTTTTGGCAAAATAATTGTAAGAAGAGAATGAAGTGCTGAATCCTCAGTAGATGCAAAGAAAAGTGATGTTTGTGACAAGCAGAATGTTGTAAATTCATCATTTACAGTTTGTTTAATATACCATAAATTAAAGAGCAAAAGAAGGTCATCTTATACTTGATTTCTGTAGAACATCTGCACAGTTTTTTTTATGGTTGTGAAATATTGAAAATGGGAAAAGGAGACTTCCACACCGCTATTGCTACCTGTTGTGCATGACTGAGAGATAATATTGTGTGGAGATATAGGTGTTATATAAATGCTAGGTTATGGCAAGGTCTGAGAAAGGAATGTGGTCATCTGAATTAAGATTTAGTGTTGGACTTTGGCACTGACTCAAAGTTCATTTCAGCTACCCCCACTGACAGATACCTGAGACCATGAAATAAAACATTTTGTATCCAGTTGCCAGCTGTGAGCTGCTAGCGGCTTTTCTCTCAGATGAGGCACTGTGATGGACAGTGTGGCATTCCCATTTTACTGTAAAATGAAGGAATCCATATAGGATCTCATTGAAGGTGCTTCTCCACCTGTCTAGACTGAGGAGTTTGATCTTGTGAACAATTTCAGAGCATGCTGCCCAGGTTGCAGGTGACACTGCAGGGACAATTGCTTTCTTTCCAAGTAGGTGTCCCCTTGCTAAGCAAGAGCTCCCTGGTTACAACATATATGCAGAGTGCTGCCTCTCCTGACATCATTTTCCATTTCCCTCTGAAAAAATAATTAGTAATTTTCTTCTTCGAAGAGTGCACCTTTTTTTTTTTCCTGTTTTTGTTGTTGTTGTTGTTGTTACAGTTGTGACTTTGCTCATAGAAGTTGAGAGTAGCTGTGAAAGAAGGTGTAAAGAAAAGGTCTGGTCTTTAGCTACATATTTTGGCTGTTCACCTGGGAGGTAGATAGCATGGAACTCCTGTTTCAAAAATCACTTATGTCAAGCAGTCTTTGAGTAGAGTACACAAATGGTCTATAAACCAGGGTGGGAACCTAGGTCTCCTCACTTTAATCTGCATGCTCAGACTACTCAACTAGGAAGCCACACTTGCTAATATTCTATCGTGGCTGCCAGTTCATTGTTACTATTCTTTTCCCAGAAGTTACACTCACTAAGCAAGTTGTAAACAACAGCAAATCAGATAAAAAGGCAAAAGCTGCCTTCCAGAGTAATATCAACAAACAATAAAAAAGACCCAGACTTGCCAATACTATCTAGATAAGATCACTTTCAAAGTGAGAATTTACACCATACAATGAGTTCTTTTATTGAGGCGTTTTGAGAGGAACATAATTACTACCGAAGTAACTCTAGACAAGCTGATACCTGTGACACATCAAAGGGAATCAAAACTTCAGCCTCGCTGAAATGATATATTATTACATACAGTATTGTACTGTAGTCTATGGAAAAACAATATTTGCTACTCTTACTCTATATTAACTATATGTTAACTATAGAAAATATGTTAATACTGTTGGTATGATGAAGTGCTTTCTCTTACTTTTGGTCTAAAAACCTCACAAAGGTCTATATTTAAGACACTGTGCCAACATAAAGTGAGCAATAGTTGCTGATCATTGAAAGCCAAATATTAATAGACTGATTAGGATCTGTAAAGAGTGAGAGATGAATACACAGGGAAATAAATTTACATCACAGAATTGTAAGGCTTGAGGGAACCTCAGGAACATACTTAGTTCTTCCCCAGTCCTAAGACAGAACTAAATATGCAAAGTACACTTCTGGCAAATGTTTGTATATCCCCTCAATACTGAGAGGTTTGTGCTCCAAACAACACGATTCTGGAAATATTTGCCAAGAGTAGTAAAAGGATTGAAATGCTAAATAGTGTCAAGATTGGAGCCTGACCAAACTTGACCAAGTCTGTGAAAGGGATCTGTGATACAACGGTGGGTACTAAGAGGAGACTGGAACTGATCTCTGGAAAAAGTCTGTATCTGTTCTATATTCTTAGAAGGAGCTGAGTATTCTGCCAGAAATAATATTTCATTTGATTCTGGATCACGCAGGCCAAAACTCTAGCTAACTGTAAATTTGTTTGTAGAGTATGTTTAAGCAAGATGTTGCAGTGCAAATCAGCAGAGAACACACCTGGGCTCAGTCTTAGCTGCTCCTGCCCTTTGACAGGAATATAGGGAGGAAATCAGACAGAGAAACACAGACTAGAAGAGTGACAGGGAGGGGATGGAGCCATTGTCTAATGTAGACAAGTTTCTTGTGTGGGGAATTGAATAAAAGCATGAGTGTGAATCCAACTCCCTCCATCCCAAATGATTCTGTGCCCCTCCCTCACCAGCAGCCAGCCTGACCTTCCAGGACCCTGGCATGGGCAAAGGAGGTATCCAGCCTATGACCATTGGTTGCTGCCCTGTTGCTTTAGGGAACTCCTTACATCACCTCTGCTGAGCCATTGCTTCCTGCTTCTAACCAATCACCATCAGAGTTGGAAGAGTGTCCCCACCTAGCTGACCCAGGGAAAATATATCCTGATGGCTTGGTGCCACCAGAAAGCCTCCCATGCCCTTTTCTTATCTCCATGGACCATACCAAATCCTGATGGCATATGAATGTCTCCCAAGTGCTGCCAAAATAATGTTAGATTGAATCATCTAGAAATTATGCCTCCACTTTTCTCCCCTTCATTCCTGATAATGTGACTTTCAAATGTGAGGAAAACCTGCATGGCTCCGTTAGGACTGAAATCTGGGGGTTTTTAGAAGATGTCTATTCATACTAGATGCTGGTTCTTGTTGAACTTAAACATGCAATCCAGATTTCCTGATATGCCACATCTCCAAATTAGATATTGTCTTATATTTCTCAGGGGTGAAATAAAGATGTTTTCAGAATAAAACTGTCAAAGAATGTTAGCTTTATTAGCAGTAACAAAAATGAAAAGCAAACTGTCTTGAGTGTATACAAGACATAAAACTTGGTGAATGCAGATAAAAGGACAGATTTTATGCAATGACAGCCCTAGATCAGGAAACTGAAATAGATAAGTGATAACCATACAGAAAACATCAGGTTTCTTGGTATTAAGACAACATTAATTTTATCTTGCATAAACAAGCGGAACTGAAGAAAGAAAAATATTAAAGAAAGACTGGTAAATGCTGAAAATCATGTATTATTATATTTTGTTAGATTTACTTTGTAGTATTCAATTTCTCTTTACAAAATCCTGCCTCAGTTTGCATTAAATTCTACCACCAAATAAGAGTACTTTGAATAGGTTCATGCTCTTTTGATTCATATACAAGCAAAAACTTAATTTAAGTTGAGCTCAGGTGGGAAACATATCTAAACAGTTTAAACTGTAATATGTTTAAATATATTTACAGGCTATTGTAATTAACTCATCTGAAATCAGAAATAAAAAATTGAGAGAATGTATTATTAGCTAAGTGAACGTAGATATCATAAGGTATAAACACGTGTTTGGATGAGTTAGGAACTGTAATATTCCCCCTTAGATCCTTTCCAAATCTTCACCTGGTTTAAAGGCTGCAATCCTGTTCACTAAGTACTTCAGAGGTTGCCTTCAATTTTTCTTCATTCATCACTATTGAAATGACCTTCTTTGGAAGAAACCTTCACTTTCCCCATAGTGACATTGTGCAAAACCTACAAGACTGCGTTTGGGTAACTTTAATGTATGTTGATTGAAATTAATTGACACTATACTAATTTTTAAATATCATACTGTTTTATCTCCCAGTCCTTGATGGTCTTGCTATAAGAGAAGGCAGGAAATGTTGGTAGGCATCTGGGGAAGATGATGGGAAAAGATCGAGTTTGTAGCCCCAGCTTATTTTGTGAACTCATTCTCCCAGTTTCCAAAGAAAGGTTTTAGCTCTGTGTTCAAAGCAGGAAGGATGAGAACTGTCAGTTGCAATGGAAAGCAGAAGTTTGTTTATACCCTGGTGGGGTGCCAGTGGAGAGGACTCCATCATGTTTGCTTTAAACAAGCTTGCTTGGGTGCAGGAGTGCTGCAGCCATGGGAGCAGTGCAGGACAACAACTGTGCTATTTCCTTGTTATTTATGGCCTGGGAGGACAGCCTTGGATCCTGCCGATGATCTTCCTAGCAGCATTCCCACGGCAGCATCTGAAGTTGGTTCAGAATCCAGGAGGGCTTTCACATTATTGTCTTGCAGTGGGTAGATAGCTGGTACTCCTTGAAAATAATTTACATGGCAGAAAGGATTGCTGAGAGACATGCTGGTGTTTTTCCTTTGAGTTTCCTGTGGAGATGGTACTGAGGAACTTAATGTAGGCCTTTCAAAGTGTTATCTTCTGTCAATGCTTCTTCTTGCCTTCAGTACTTGTCATTCTGTTGTAACCCCAAAGCCCACTGAATCGCAGGATTCCACTGGCCTGTATTGGTTTGGGACCATATTCTAACATATAATTTATCTTCAACTGCACTAGAAATGGTCAAACATGAGCGTAAGTTATGCCATGTCTCAAGCTGAGCCACTTTTCATTCAAATAAAGTGTTTTGAAAGTGAATAAATGACAACATTTAGAAAAATAATCTGGATGCATGTGACATTCCCAATGAATTTAGCATAGCTAATGGCAATTCTGAGAGTGTTGTATTTTTTGGCTTGTACCCTCATGAGTTGTTTGGGCCAATGACAGTCCTGTTTTTCAGCTTTTGAGCAACATGATTAAGCCAAGTGTGTATCTTCTTACTTAACTATTTGCAACAATTGGTCCATTGTGAGCTATAAAGTTTGTAGTGTTGGATCCCCAGCTGTCACAGCTCAACATCTTCAGGTAATATTTGTTACAAATGACAGCCCTATGACAACTATTAAGGTAGTAGCTGTGAGAAATCAGCTAATGTTGTTGCCACATGAACCAGTGAGACCAGTATTGCTAGTTACAGGTCACAGGCCCTACACTAATTTAGAAATGTAAGGAACAATACTTTTAGGGTTAAAAATGCTTCAAATAGGTATATGGGTCAGAGGCTGATCTACTTTTGATTCATTGGACTCTTGGAAGGAAGCACTGAAAAGCACTTTAACTTTCAATGTGGCAGTGGAAAATATGCTCAGTGAAAAGACAGATTTATCAAAGTGAGAGAAGGCAGTAGTTGATGAGAGATAAATTCATTGTTTCTGAAGATCCTGACTACTCCTCTGAATAGTGGCTCTGGTGAGATTCTAACTGGGTGGGGTTTTAGACTGTGGAAGGCAAGGGACCAGCCAAATGACGAAGAGCAGTAACAGATCAATTTTTAACAATGAAGTTCCATAAATATTCTCTTTTTTTGGCTGTAGGAAACTGTCTGTGCTTAAGGTGGCTGTCTAGAAAATGGAGTAATTTAAAGAAAATTGTTGTCCCATGATCGAGGAGAGCTGTCAAAACCACTTGGCAAACAAACACACAAAGTAATTAATGCCAGAGATATTTATGTGTTATTCCTAAAGAGAAAAAAAAGTATTTGAGAGTCTAATACAAGTTGCCACACAAATTTTGAGAGGCAGAAGGGATAGGATGTAAAGAGCTCATAAATTGGGCTCTGAAATTGTATTTCCCTGTCATTAAGAACACAATAAATTTGCCTCTCATTTTTGGTTAATCAGATCCACTCTAAAACAAAGCTCTTTTAAAGAATTTTATGAGTTTCTGGGTCTTATTTCTAGCATGGCTAATCATCTCCATTGCCCTCGAACTTCACCGCCTCGAGGGCTATACTTGTTGGGATTTACTGTCACACATTTTTTTTTGAAGAAGCCATCTAATAAATGGAGGCAAAGAAGAAGCTACAGATCAAGATTTCTTTTATTGCCTTATCTACAACTTTCTATGTGCTGAATCAGAATTTCTCCCAAGACTCCTACCTGTTTATGTATCATTTTTCTGTAACCTACTACCTTCTTGTTCCTTCTGGCTTTGCCCTCTAGCTTAAGAAATATCTGAATTGAACCTGAGGTGTCTACTCATGTTCATGGTAATGATTGAGCAGTAGGATGAGCTGCAAATCTCCTGAAAGGTAAGCCAGTCAAGAGTTTCTTAGTGGTAGGAGCATAATGGAAGGGTTTAGACCCATCTCAAGGTGGTACCAACAGCTCCCAGAGTGTTCTGGACATGGAGCAGCAAGGTGAAAAGCGACACTTCCGTTTCCTTCTTTGTCATTTAACTCCCTGTCTCCTTTGTTTTGCTTGAAAAAGAAGTCACAAAAGGAGTGACAGAGGTGATAGCTATGGTCTTGTCCCTGTTGTCTCCTTTGCCTGAGGAGGGGGACTTGCAGCCAACAAATTTCGTTCCAAGGTGTTTTTACTCCTGTAAAAATCAGAAAGGAGGAGAGGAAAAGTAGCTGCACTGCTTGATTTTCTCAGCCGACTTGTAAATGCCGGTTTAATGTTTGCTTGCGTGAACAGTTTGTCAAGAAAAAATAAGCGCCTGCCAACCGGGCTGAAGCGCCAGTGACTCCGAGCGCTGCGGGGGTGGAGGTGCCGCTGGTCCCTCCCCAGGGAGGGAGGCAGGACACGGGCAGAGTTGGCCCGGTAGGTACCTTTCCAGCCCCGCAGGTGCCATCCCAGCCCCGCAGGTGCCATTCCGGACCCAACAGGTGGCAATCGCCGCCCGGCTCCGCTCCCCCTCCTTCACCGAGCACCTGCACAGAGGGCTCTGCCTGGCCAAAATCCTCCACACCCGGCAAAGCCGGCGCTTAAAACGCAGCTTCTTCTGCACGAGCTGCCGCCTTTCAGGGTTTAAAAAATTTCCTGAGCCTGATATTGTTCTCTGCTCCATGCCAGAAATCTGAAGTAGAAGTGAGCAGCCATAAACTATGGTGAAAGCCATGATGTTGCCTCGGAGACATTTACCTGGAATCACACCGAAGTCCTCAGGCCTTTGTAGGTTTTAGTCTGATGCAGGATTTGCCCGTCTCGTTCTGTTTTCATTTCCATCTTTGTTCCTGAGGTATGAAAAAATAAATAATCTCAGAAAACGGAAGGGTGTGTGTGTGGAGAACAGTGCTGTTAGTGAAGCTAAGAGTTCATGTATTGCCATGGAAACATTCACATCCTAGCAACAGCTTATTGATAGCAAGATGACATGGAAAGACAAGAGCTGATGCCTTTGACTCATGGGAAAATAAGCTATCCTGCATTTCTACTTCTCTACCTTCTTTTCTTTTCCAAGAGTGTGTAGTAGTTTAACATAAAGAGCCCTAATGGATATTTCTTTTCATAATTATGTTTTTGTGTTGAAACATTACTTGCTAAGAAAAGTTCATACAGTTGAATTATTTTAGTTGGCTATCCGACAAAAAAAAAAAGCAAAAAAATTAAAATACTGCAAAGAAACACAAAAACATTAAACTATTTTTTCCTTTAGAAATGTAGCAAGATGTTTTTTGATTAACTGAAAACACGTAAAAGGTCAATTCAATGTTTTCTGTCCATCCCTGCATTTCTCAGAACATTTGCTATGGCTGAAATCATTAAGATGTCGTTTGGTGGGATGCAGGGTGGAATCAATCATTTGTGGTACAGTCTACATTCCTCGTGATGCCCAGGGAATGCATGTGCTGGG
Source organism: Orthonyx spaldingii (assembly GCA_013397795.1). Taxonomy (NCBI): domain Eukaryota; kingdom Metazoa; phylum Chordata; class Aves; order Passeriformes; family Orthonychidae; genus Orthonyx; species Orthonyx spaldingii. Next base: position 109,144 of record VZTJ01006176.1, on the reverse strand, counting down.
AAATAGTGGAAGTCTTTATTTGTGTGCCTTTGGGTTTGGGTGGGCAGAGCAGCACTCAGGTGCATTTGCTGAGGAGGTGCATTTCCTTTATTTTCGTGATACACTGTGGTACAAGAAGCTTCACTCCAGTGAAGACAGAGTACCACAGCAGTCACTGTGTGTGGAAGGACATATTTTTGAGAGCAAGGATCAGACTGTTGTTAGCACTATTATTATTGCTGTTAAGTACAAAGGCATTGTGGAGTCCCAGTGGTAAAGCAGATTTCAAATGTGATTTGTTCCACACAGACACGGGAGGTGTTTTTACGTAGGAACTTATGATTAGTTTGTTTGCCAGTTTGATTATTCATTGCTAGGTTATTTATTACTAAGAAGAAAACCCACTAATTCCTTTATTTATTTTGTTTGTGTGTGTGTATGGCAGGTGTATAGTTGTTGGAAATATTTCTGTCAAAATAAGTATTCCAATAACCATCTTGGAAAATCAAGAAATGTATTATATTATTTTGTACATAGCATTGCTGAAGTGTAAACATTTGTTTAAGAGCTTTTCTGAACTGGATCTGTATAAAGGACTCCCTGAACTTTAAATTTATTGTGAGAATAATATGTGGATCATAATATTTTCACAGCTAATAAAAACCACTTTTCACAAATATGACCCTTTACCTGTACATGAATTAAAAATTGAGCTAATGAAATATCCCAAGAGAAATCAGTGATGTTTACAAACCCTGAGTTTATAAACCCTGCTTATTTACCTACCTTTTTTGATTTTTTTAAAAACTAGACTTTTGTGCACTTTTTGTTCCTTTAGCAATATTTTCTCCTTGGAAAAATACCAAGGACTGCTTGGGTGATCAACAAGCAGGCTGATGTTTTGATACTAACATTGCATTAGGTTTACAATAAATGAGGAAACTAGTGCACTAAAGCCATTGTGGGAGCAGTTAGAAATGTGTGAGGGAGAGGAAGAATACAATAATGCCAGCAATATAACTGGGGATTTTCATGCGTGCTGCTTAGGTGCAGGATTTCTAGGGGGAGAGAGAGAGAGTGAGAGAGAGAGAGAGAGAGAGAGAGAGAGAGAAGCAGCATCTAGAAAACGATGATGATAATTAAAGCAGGACATAGGTGGACCCTATACTGTGGTCAATGTTTCCACTCTGATGCACACAGCACTTGAGCTAGCTTGATGCCTCCTGTTCTGAGCTGGAGTTCCTTCAGTGCCAACTATGTTGCTGCATTTCCAGAGCAGTATTTACATGAATTACAAGGTGGAGGACTCTGATCAGCTCCATATTTGCTTCCCAATAGTAAGCCATAAATCAGAAGTAACCCTGAGAGCAGGAACTAGACTTGCCAGACTTTTCTCAATTGGCACTGACTTTTGCATGGTCTCTCTGGGGCCCCTAGATATCATTTCAGCTCCAGGTTTGAGAAAGGTGGAAGACAGAGAAGTGGGGATTGCCCTAAAGGACTGTAGTGGAGGCTCCTGCATTTCCTCAGTGCTTGCAAAGCAACACACACTGTTAATGGTGGACCAGGGTCTGCCATGATTTTTACTCACTCATTCTGCATTTGAAATTCTTTTTCCTATTCCCTGTTCTTGGACGAATTCTTCTTAGAGTCAGGGGCAACAAAGGCCTTGGTAAAGGCATGTAAAGGTTAAGGGCAGGTGTGCATGCATTTGTGTGGATCTGTGTAACAGCATGTCATCGGGTAGCTTAGATGAAAATGCATTTTCCCTCTACTGAACCTTTGGAGTCTTTACAGATTGGAAGAGATATGTGTTTTGGAAAGGAGCAGGCAGGCAGGGAGTAGCTGCAAATTTTGCTTCTCTCTCTCCAAAGAAGAATGAGGAAACAGTTCTGCATGTTGAGATTCATGATTTCTCCCTCTTTACTGAAGAATAATATGAAGAACTCAATTCAGGCTTTTTAAGAAATGTGATCAACAGTATTAACTTTCTTTCAGGAGCTGGGGGAGTATTAACTTTTTGGATAGAAGTAATTTTTGAATTCTAATAATTCACATTAATTCAGGGCCTGTGGTACATAACTAATGCTTCTGCTCTCCTGATTTCTCTTGATTGACTTCTTGGGACTGATTTGGGAAAATGTCCTTTTCCTTTCTTTCAGTTAAAGGTGTATTACCTGTTAAATAGAAGATTGATTAGTACCATTAGCACCTGGGAATGCCTTTATTTTTATCACTTCAAGCAAATATGTCTACAGGTAGAGTCATAATTATATGCATTACTGAAACACTTTTTTGCTATTCATTATATTTTGACAGAAAAGAAATGTCAAGGGAGTAGCACTTGCTTTTTAGCTCTGAAACATTTACATCTGTTGTACATATTTGTCTCTGCTTTGCCATGCTATCCTTTCAAATCTTCCTTTTGCTGCCTTGTAGTTAGTGTCTTGCCACTGTTTCATGAATTAATGTCAAGGCTTTATACAAAGATTTCATGAAGAGCAGCTGCAGATTGTCTTCTCTGAAACTGTAAACCATCTTTGTTCAGTTGCAAAGGCATGAAATCCACTGGAGCTTTAATGATTTATAGCAACTGCAAACTTGGTCAATCCCTCTAAAATTTCACCCCTGGCACACATTTTTTTTAGTCAGACACTAGTGGAGTGTCTGTCCTGTGACAGAAGTAAAAGGCATTAGTAAGTGTTACGCATGACTTCAGGATTAGTGTGAATATTTTATGTCTGTTTTTCTGGTGTTTACTCTGATATGTATCAAACAACTGGGAAGAAAAGATAAAAACTGGGAATGCCAAAAAATAATTCTGGATTTTTGCAATATAAGAGGTAACATTTCTGTCTATTTGGGTTATTTTTCTGTGCAACAGCCAAGGACCAATCTCATCTGCAAGCATGTGTAAATGTCTAAGATAAAAAGCAAAATTATTCTGGGCTTGTACCAAATTTTTAATGAAGGTAGAGTTTGTCCCATCATCAGCAATCATTTCCATATTCAAAGATGTGTTTCTAAGAGGAAAGCTCACTGTTACAAAACATCCCAAGCTAATTAGAAGAACTCAGTTTTAAGGGGATGTAGGACAAACTGTCACTGGACTTATGACAGTAAACAACAGCTAAGTAGCTGTCAGTGAATCCCAGCTGTGAGAATTAAGTCATGTATGGCACGGTTTCATCGAAGCTGTACTGAGAAGCTGATGAGAAGAACTCCATGTACCATGCCATTTCCTTGAGGTGTTGCATTACTTTGTAATTGTGAAATACTCTGAGGGAATGACAACCATCCCTAAGTGATGCTGATGCTTCAGATGTCATATTTCCCATATAGTTATTACTGAACCATAGCTCCATTGGGATGTTAGGAGACACTGTATTACTTTGAAGATTTGTCATACAAAGGCACAAACTTCAGGATCCATCTTGTTTGTTGTCCTTGTAGGTGTGCTGTCCCTTTTAGATGCAAGCAGGCATTCTTCTGAGATTTCTGCATGCATAACCACACCTTTTTCCCCAAATACAGGCTTTCAATTCAGGTTGACCACTGAAATGCTGCTAGTTTTCTTTTTGAACTTCTTTCTGGCATACAATTTGGAATGACATTTCAGAAAGGTATTGTAGCTAGCCTGCCATCCCCAGTCTTACAGGACTTAAGATCATGATTTGTGCAATAAACACAAAATTCACAGAATCCCAACTGAATGAAAACATGCCACACACTCTATTAACAGTTTCTTCACTCCCTCAAGTTTAATTCTTTCACATTTTCTTAGGCTCTTTCTACTTGAGCTGGAAAAATAGCTGTTGATGAGAGGCTATTTTAATAAGGCTCTGTTTCTCTTTGGAGCATGCCTTCAAAAATGGCCATTTGCTTAGCTGTGCTAACTGCTGAATATTTAGTGTTAGTCTAGGGCCCACCACTGAAATCAACTCAACCAAGTTCTGTTGGCTCAACCAAGATTGCTCATTGCTTCATAGTGCATTGGACCATTGCCCTGCAACATGTGCTTTTGAAAATTGCATCTCATGAATGAAAATTCCAGGCCAGGTTCTTGGCAATGGCAGAGAGAACCCTATTGAATTGAGAGGAGACCATGAATAAAAAGGGATATGGAGAAAAAACTTAAGAGAGTTTTATCTCCTACTGATTTTTTTCTTACTGTTTGTTTTATACAAGAAACCTAATTAACATTTAATGATATCCATGAAGCATTGCAGGGTTTCTTAAGCTTCATTTTTCCTGCTTTCCCTATTTCCCATGGTATTACCACCACAGACAAGCAAGCCTCAGTGTTGTCCAAGAGTTGTTTTCCCCAACCTCACTTTTCCTTACCTTTTTTCAGGGGAGGTGCTTTAGGTCTGTGAGCAACTTCAGAGGGGTTGTAAGATGGAAGAGGCAACAGGAAGGCTCAAGTACATGGAGAAACCTTATACCTAGCAAGAAAATATAAAAAAGAGTGTGGCACATGAAGGACTGGCTACACAGAAGTCCTGGCATCAGAAAAGAGAACAGTGTTAAAGAGGATAGGGGAGACCTTTTGCATGGCAGTATGACAAATTGAAATGTGGAACAACAGAGTTCAAGCTGAGCTGTTTTGCAGGAGGGTGAAGAGGGGAACCCCTTGGATGAGACAGAAGCAGAGGACAGGGGTCAGATGGTACATAGGGAGCTGAAGGAATAAAATGAAGGAAAGCAGTGAGCTCCCCCTTATGCAACACTTGCTCAGTGTTCAGAAGCGGCAAAGAGTGTAATCTTCCAGGACTGGGACACAAATGACATCTGACTACTGAAGTTCCAGATGGCATGAAGGCTAACTGATTATAATCAAGTTTCCAAGCAGTTCTTTTGAGCACTGGGTTTTAAAACCACTTACCTCAAGTATTCAAAGATGTGTGTTTAAATCTCTTTTCTACAACCACAATACGCTGTTGAAAGTCAGTTCCTTTTCACCTTACAGGAAGAGAACTTACAGGGAATGAAAAAACACAGGAAGTCAATCAGCATAAAAATCTGAGCAAATGCTCAGTGAACAGACATTTTTACGCTTGGTGAGCAGGCATTCTGCTTGTGGTTCTTGAGTAAAGCCTTTTTCATGCTTGTCATGACTAGTGAAAAAATAGAAAGAAAACTTAGATTTATTTTTTTAATGTCTTTGAGATATCTGAAAAAGTGCAGTGGATTGATTCATTGGTGTTTCATACCTGGCTACTTAGAATACCAATGATATATGTTTAAATTTAAGTAGACGAGAAATAGATGCAGCCTTTTCTATGATAGGTTGTTATAATACTTTTATTCTAAGTTGCCATTTAGGCTTTTGTAGAATTGAAGTCTGAGATTTCTCTTATGAGTCAACCATCATTTTGATAAATCATTTCAAGAAATGAGGTGATTATCAGTTTTAGTGTGAAGAAGAACATTCAAATGTTGTAGAATGTGAGACCACAGAACGAAAATAGAAAGGAAGACCTGTGTTAAGTTTACTTCAGTGTGAATTTCTGAGTCATTTTGGGTCAGGGATCAGAATTTAATGTGTAGTTGAAGTATACTCTTGCACTTTACACAGACTCATAAAGCAAGAGATCACTGTCCTTGTCCTATGTACAACGCAAATGCAGTTGAAGATCTTGTTTTCCTCTTGGACTTTCCTAAGTATGAATTTGAGGCTAGGGGAAGAAAAACAGTTCAGACTCCAACCTCAAAAAAGGGTTAACGCAACCAAATAAGTTAGTTGATTTTCCCCAAGATTTGAAAGCAAAAGTGATGTGCAAATTAAATTCCACATATCATATTTATCCTTTAAGTATATGTACACTTGAAATTATGAAGGAAAGATGTAGGCTTCAATATATGGCATGAAGGTTGGGGAGAGCATTTTTCTTAGTTCAGATATGTAATCTCAAATTCACTATTATCCTCTGTAATAATGAGTCTTTTGATCTGTGGCTGAAGTTTGGCTCATTGTGGTAAGGAACCAAAGTAGAAAATATGGATTCCCATCCTAACAGGGATTTCATCCTCACAGCTTCTCCATATCTAGTGCATCATTCTGCTGCTATTAAAGATTGAGATTAACTCAAGGCAGAAAACATTGCCATCCTGCAAAAGAAAACACAGAGGTTTAATGCTTCTTAGATAAAGGAGAAACAAAACCACAAACTGTAAAACATAATACATAATACAGAAATTTATAGGAATATTATAGAGTTTTATAGAAAGATCTAAATCAAATTTCACATGTTTTTCACTTCTGGGAGCACCAGATGAGAAAAGGCCTTTTTGTCTACAAAATTTTCATGTCAACCTCATCTGTCCTGAGTCCTGTGAATTTGGTACTGGAGTTTTCTTTTTATTTGAATTTTAGCTTGTACTTAACACAGTTGGCCAGAGATGGTGCTGAGTGCTTGGATATTGCAGAGTGAAATGCAGTGGTGACTTGAACAGAAGTGATTTGGGACATTAATCATAGCTATAGTCAGCTGCCATAAGTTATGACTTTGAGTGAATTTAAAATTAGAGAAAAGCACCCCACTTGTAATACTTAACAAAACAGCAGCAAATAACATGATTTTTGAAAATGAGAAAATGGTTGGGAAAGTGTAACACAGGAAAGAAGATTTATCTGTTTGGTGTATTTGCTGATATCTTATGGCTCAGTGAAATAAAGGTAATCTTCTGGAAATGAATTCATCTAGCCTTAAGCTCGATTTACTAGTAGCACCTGTGAGTTGCAGCTAATTTCTTGCTGTCTTTTTTTAATTGCTCACTTATTTCATCTCTGTCCTTTATTCCACTATGAAAGTCTGTGCAATAGTGAGGCACTTAGACCACATGAAGAGTTGCACTGTAAGAGAAGGTCAATCACTGGAACCCTGTCCTTTGTGATGAGTTCTTATCCAAAACAAACCCTATTGTAGCCAGAGTTCACTGTGGTAAGGACCTCTAAGAGTTTCTGAGATGAGGCTGGAGAGTCAGCCTGCTCTGCCGTGTCTTTTCCACCTCCTTCTTACCTGTCACTTTTATTCTCTAATAGTTTTTCTGATTTAAGTATAACCAGCACATCAATACAAAGAACAAACAAAACCAGTTGAAAAGTCCTGTTCGCACCCTCTTTTTTTCAGTTTTTATTCTGTGTTTGCTGCTGCTAGCAGTTGGGTCAAGCCCTTCTGGTGCTGGACCTAGGATGTTCATCTCATTCATCAGTAACGTGGGCATGCTGGGTGCATCTGGAGGGTGTTCCAATAGATCAGGAAGGCCTTGTCCCCACTCAGCTCTTCATCAGTGGCTCTGATTGGCTCCAGGATGTCCTCCCTGCAGGGACAGGCATAAAAACCTGGAGCAACATTATGTCCTGGTCTCCTGTCTGTCCAGACAAGGGATTATCCTGAGTGGGCCAGGACGCCTTCTGGCCTATGTCAAAGCTGACCTGCCATGGAAAGCAGTGCTCAGAAAGAATGTTGTGTATCTGAGCTTAGTCCTGAGAAAGCCTTGGCTTGCTGCTCAGTCCCATGGTGTGCATATTACCTAAGCACAACTTACAAGGCTGATGCATCCCAATTTCTTTCCACAAATTTACATTCTTTTCATGTTTGTCATGCCCTTACTAAAGCATCAATTCCTTTTGACCTTTTTACCAGACTGCAGGACTATTACTTTTTTTAAATTGAAAAGATTTATTAGATTTAAATCTAAAAGTTTAGAGTCATGCTTTCTTCTTCAGTGTACCTTCCTTTGTGGAGAGAAGGATCTCCCTATGGGAAGAGATTTGCAGGTTTGTGTTGTTTTTCTTTTTCCTTCAGTACAACATCAAAGCTTGTTCTTTCCCATCTCCTGCCATCCTGTGGCTTGTGATGCTGGCCTTGTGCAAGTACACTCCTACATCAAGTGGTCAGGTACTTTGACTCTTGGACCATGAGGGCAATTTTCCCTAATCAAAGGATCTGGACGGCTACTGAGTCACAGAATCAAACAGGAATGTCAGGAAATGTTGGGTAATGTTGCAGTCAGAAAGAAAGGCAATTTTTTCTCACTCTTACCTCCAGGATATTTTGAATAATGTGCGCAGTTTTCTGCTATTTGTGGAAGCCATTAAACAATGGGATGGATATGTGGGAGTAGGATTTCTTAGGAGGCCACTGGCTGTGGAAGTGGTGGCCCTATCAGCAGAAACTGTGTTGACCTCAGCTGTCAACAGCTGCTACAGCAACAATCAGGGACTTCTCTCCTATACTAACAAAGCTTTTTGTGAATTGTTCCTACTGAGCACTCTTTGTTTTGTGCTGGGGATATTCCAAAACTGATGTTTGTACATGTTCTTGGGAATAGAAAACAGAAGCATTGATTCAGGAAATCTTAAGTGGTAGAATATACTCTTTATGAACTAAGTGAGCAGATGGATGGTATAGTAATTAATGCATGATCTTGAGTTTATTGCAGGAGCAAGCAAAAAAAAAAGATAGAAACTGGGGGAAAAACCCCCCGAGATTACCTATCTATTCTTAACTGCTGGTGAAGAATTGACCAATATTCATAAACAGATTAGTAAAAATAAGCAACACAAAAGCAGAAGAAAAGATATTAACCTTTTAGTTAATGAACAGTGATATTTGTTTTACTTAAAGTGAGCTTTATCAGTGAAAATCTTTGAGAATCATTTTTCTAATTAATAAGGCAGGGTTCATAAGATGGAACTGAAACTAAGTCCTATATTTTCTATCCATTAATATTTTGACTGAGGGAAAGCCTATTCCACATTCATGTTGCTTTTGAGATAATGAAAAATTTAAAGCTTTGTGAAGAATTAAAAAATATTAAAAAGCTTGTCAAGAATTAAAATCTTCTTCCACCAACGCCTTGCCCATGTACATTACTTGTTAAAAATACAGAAGATGAATTAAAATAAGACCTATTCTAACTCAAAGATCTGCATCAGAGGGACCTTAAATTGGAAAATGTTGGATCTACTCACAGTGTCTAGAAGATAAACAGGGAGCAGAGATCAGTGTGCATTTCAGTGCTGAACCATTTACTTCACCTAGTAAAATGAATCATAATTGGACAGATGAGTGGAAAACATGATTATGAAGTGCCTGATTTGATCACACTCTTTCTGTTGTGTATTTTGTCCTGCACACCATGTACACACAAATAACAAGTTAGGAGGGGGTAATTATGACCTAGAGGGTCATGTTTTGTGGGCACAACATGGACGGCTCTTTGATGCTAATGAGTAATCTGAGTAATTTCCTACTTACCAGATAAATTTTGACACCTTTTAAATCCAAGTTTGCATTTCTTGACTTGGCATAGTACCGTGCACCAGATAAATAGTGCATGAATCACTCACATTATTTTGACATGTGTGAGATAGATTAGGATATGAAGGGAAAATTTCTATGAATTAATGTATTTGGTACTTCATTGCATTCAAATATAGTTAGAAAGACCTTCCAGCTGTCTTAGAGTATGCATTAAAAGGCTGCTCTGAGAACTTCTGGAGTAGGTGACCTCCATAAATTCACTGTTTTCAATGTCTAAGAGAAGCTGGAATATACCACAGACAAAGAAATAGTGGACTATGTCACCTGTCTCTCTGTTTTGGAAAAATTTCATTACTTGACGAAAATTTTGTAATGAGCTGGTGAGCAAACCTTCTATTTGTTTGTTGATAGCTAGGTCACTTGTCAAATCTTCCCTGATGAGTGTTTTCTCCACTGTTTCTCCTGTTGATTATGTCTCTGATCTTTTGTCAGTGCAGAATATCATCTCTGACACTTGGGACACTTTCCTGCGTAGCTGTCATCAGCCTTATTAACTTGCCTGCTTTTTTAAGTCTGAAAATTAAAAAAAATCTTTTTATCTTGACTAAATTTGTATATGGGAAGGAAAGCACGTGGATTAGATTCCTAGATAGAATCTTGAGCTCACCTGGCGTCGCTGCCCTCCTTCATGTCCAAGGTGTATTTTGGCTGTGTATTTTCTTACACACTGGCCTCCAGCCCGTTTCAGTGCAAGGTAAATTGTTTGGAAGGCACCAGCAAGGACTCTTGATTGGCCACAGTCTTTCTTTCTCTCTACGTGGTCCGAGGAGTGCTAGCAGAACCCTGACACACCCTTACTAAGAGCCTGTTGTATAGCTACAGGAGTCTTGCTGTTAACACAGATTTTTCCAAAAGGCTGTGAGAGGCACGTGGGAGGATAAAATTATATTGTCATGCTGACTACAGATGAAATATAGATGCACAAGGCTATCCAGTTTTGTATTACTGGGAAAAGGGTTCAGGACTTGGTGTATAGGACAAATTGTTTTGGGGGAGTTTTGTGGCTTTTCCTTTTTTTGAGAGTGAAAGCCATTACAGTTTCAACTCATGTTATCGGGGGTGGTTAAGGCCTACATTCCATAAAGGAACAGCAAGTTAATGGGAAGATGTTTAAAGAAGCAGCTTAGGCTGGCAGTGCCCAGTGATATCGACTGTGATGAGTAACTGCCCGTGTTGGCGCTTGCAGTTTTTGCTGACCAGCTGTGGCCAAGGGCAGAGCTAACACACAGCTACCCCATGCCAGAGTACAACATGAGCAGTAAGTTCTAGCAGTCGTGCTGCAATTTCAGACCCTAGTTTACCGCAGGATACTACATACATGTTCCTGAGAGCACCTGTAAGAGATCTGAGTTTGGTCATTTCCATAGAAAACAGATGCATTTAGTGTCATATGCACAGAAATTAAGTGAAGTTCTCATTTTTTAATGGAAGTTTTTGTAGACATTTAAATTAAATTTAAATTCAGTTTAAATTGCTGCTTCTGCTTTAAATTTTCTTTGGTTACACCTATTTAGGTAGCCGTAGGTAATAAAAATATTATTAAACTCCTTTATTATACAATGTCAGGACCTGAAGTCAAAGCAATATTGGTCTCCACAACTGTGGATGGATATTCTGACTTCAAAACAAAGCAGTAATAGTTCCTCATGTGACTTGAAGAGTATTTGTATCAGTGAGATTTGTTTTCACATCTTTTGCATAAGCAGACCTTTTGAACAAAACTGCTTGAAAAACAGTGTTTCAGTCTGCAGGAGAAATAATAACGTGTTGTGCAAAGCAGTATGATGTTTTAAAAACTGTATTAGCCACACAGAAGCTGAAAGAAAAAGCACGTTCCTCTTTTGGTTTTTTTTTTTTTTTTAATAGTTACTGAGTGGAATTAAAATCCAATTAGAGCAAAATAAAAAATAAAACAGAAAAAACCATACCATTATCTTTTGCCCATAAGCCAGTTCCCAGAAAACTCACTGAACTCTCTCTTATGTTATATTGTGAAGAGATTAAAGCAAGAAATGCAAAGAAAGGGTATCATTACAGATGAACTAAATAATAAGTGTCTGTTCCTGTGTTTTCCATTGAAACTGGTGGCTTTATAACCTCTCCCTTCTCAGCACCCTCTTCTACCCTTAAAATATTAGCTACGTTTTGTGCAAGATTGTACATAATTTAAGATTATCATATTAAATACAGAATGTTGTTCTTGTATTTATATTTAAAGTTCTCTGCTTCTCGTTCATTTCTGAAATAGAGATTCTGCGTTCAACAACTTTTTTTTGGTCAACAATAATAGCTGATAGAAAAAAGGATGTTATTGCTTTTCACAAACTTTGTCACACTTCTAATATTTAAATTTTTTTGGAAATTAGTTTTGTATTTCTTTGGTACTATGTATAGACCTAACACTTCCCTGGTTGAATATTCAAAAGTAATATGAACCCTTTTGTGACAGCACAGAAACCTCTTTCTTGTGAGAAAGAATCTATTTGTTTATATAAACTAAGATAAAGGTGTTCCTTTCTCATGGACCCAGGTGGCCAATTAGCTGCAAGAGGCATACAGCTAATAGCTAATCAAGTGAGAGTCCATTTTATATATAAAAGCTGAATTTAATAAATAAGTTAACCTCTTTTACCACTTAATCTCAAGTTCTCTTTGTTTCGACATCCGCTCAAGAGCGACACCCTTTCCTTTTCCATCTTGGAGAAATACGTTTTGTTTATTAGCATACCCAACTTTTTGAGACTGGAATCTTGAGAAAGGAAGCTTGGATTTGTGATGGACCCAATATGATTTATAGAATAAGGATGGTAAGCTAAGCAGAGAAACACATTGTCTATGCTCTACGGTAAACTTTAAGCCTCTTAAGTTGGCAGTGCAGTTATACCCAGTTGACTTTCATTTCTCAAAAGCCATTTCTTATCTGGCTTATGGTGTTTCTTTTTTCAGATGTCTGGAGCCCTTCTAGTATCGCCTGAGCTTGACACCACTAGCACCCCATGCAAGTTGTGGTGCCATCCCTGAGGATGTGATGCCTGACATATGAGCAATGTCTCATATAAAACCTTCTGGGAGGAAAGAACTTCCCTTACAGCTGTCCTGCCAGCAAGTGCACCCGAATTTGCTTGGCACAAATACACCCCATGAACTCCATTGCTTGGAGCTCATTCACGCATCACACTCACCTCTGTGAATCAGGCTGCATGTGTTCCCATCCCTCTGGGTGAAGGTGCAGCTGGGGAAGGCACAGGACATCTATCTGCAGTTGCTAGGGAGGAACTTACACCTCTATTTTACTTCCTTGTCTAACCTTCATTCCCATTTTCAAAAGTATGGCTAGTTACAGTTTAAGGGAATAAATTAAATTGAAAGTTTGGATAGAAGGGATTGGTTTTATGTAGTATAGTAGGAGAGGAAGTAGCAGCATGCCAGGCACCTCACAGAACAAACGTATTTTTATTATCTGCACCAGGTAACTTGGGGTGGAAGACAGCAAAGGGGATACCTCAGGGCTCTCTTAAAGCTCTTGGATAAATGTTATGAAATCTCTTATGTCCTGAAAGTGGGGAAGAATGTGACGTTCTTAAACCACCACAGATTTTTTGTTAGACTTTTGACTTGTCCATGTGGGTGACGTGGATTTCTTTGGCACAATGAAAGGAGAAATCCTAATGGTTTAATGGGCTAACCTGTCCTACAATAAGTCTATGCTTAGAGCTGGTGTAGCGGAAGTGGAATTACCAAGCATCAGATATAAAGAGCATCCTGATGCAGTTTGCATGTATAAGCCCAGTTTCCAGGAGTCTTTCTGCAGCACATAGTACAGGGATCACTGCAGGCAGAAGAAAATTGCACGTATGAGTTAATCACAGGTTACATTACTGGGAAGACGAATGAACTCTCATATTTCATGAAATGTTTTTTCTTCAAGTCTTCAGCTTCACTAGAATTAGTAAGGTTTGTTACATGAATTTAATTAACATGAAAATCTAAATATATCACTTGGGCTAGGAAATAATTATTAGGAGCAATTCTACATCATCACTTATGCATGAGTGCCCTGAAAGGAGGAGCAGAGAGATTCTGAATCACAAGTGGCTCTAATTGCTCTATCTACTTTGATATGAACTTTCTACAAGCACTCAGTTTCTGGAATTTTAAGTTGTCTTAAAAATGAACATATCTAGGAGCATAATAGTAAAATTTAGCAAAAATTCCTAGTGGCGATAGACTATCTTATTCTGGAAGAGCCCATTAAGACTCAGACTAACATTATCTTTGAGATTTTCTACAATTCTGTCCCTCAAATGTCTCTCAGCAAAACAATCATTTTCTTTAAAGAAAATAAGTCTCAAACAGCAAGTCTTTCTCTAGAGAGCCTATTAGATGAGTGAAGAAGTCTTTCCAAAGTGTGGCAATCCTGGTTTTATTAAACTTTCAATTTTTATGATTTAAAAGCTTTCTTCTTTGGGTTTATGTGACTCTGAGGTAGAAAGCTTCCTACAAATTACAAGCTGAAATTTGCAGAATATGATGAGCATACATTGTACATCTGCTGATGAAAAATTTCTGCAAACACCATTAAACACCCCAGCATGTACTGCTCAGCAGAAGGGAGTGGCAAGCTTCCATCCCTGCTTCCCAGTTACTGGGATAGAACAGCCAGGTTGTACAAAAGTAGGTGATGGCACTGTATGAATCTCTATTCATGCCAAGTGGATTTGCTTGTTAGACAGGAGATTTGTGCTCTCACTATGGCTATTAAAACAAAGGCGATAACCACTTGCAGTTACAGAAGTGGTAGGATTTTTTTGCAGGAAAGAGCAGAATGCTGTTTCCAGTGTCTGCTCCAAATGCCAAAGTCAAGGGTTCTCGGCTGCATGGCTGAAGTTTTGTTCTTTGACTTGCATGGTTTATCCATTGTATATCATCAGTAAGTTGTATGGCTATACAGGTTCTGCTTGTGGTCTTTCTCTGATTGAGAGCTTTGAACTGCTTGGAGTCTGATTCATTGGCTACTTTGTTTATGGACTTCACTGGAAACTGTGCTCACAGGACAGGTGTAGAACTTAGGAAGTAAATAATTTATGGATCTGTTGGGCCAAAATCACAGCTTTTCTCTATATGTAAAGCTTGATTAAAACACTAATGCACACAAAAAATAGAACCACAGAACTAAAATCATGCCCCTCAAGCTAAGCTGCTTAATTCAGTTACCACTTACTTTTATGGATCTGAAGGGCCAAAATGTTTTCAGAAGCTTCACTAGGGGAAGTATTTCCCAAATTCAATACCTTCTCTGCAGACTACTAAAAAAAATATTTTATAAATTTTTCTCAGTAGACCATTCCCAAATAACCTGTTTTTATCCTTGATATTCATAATCTAAGATGTGCCACTTGTTATTATTAGTTAGAGTCATAAAGTTTATTTTCATTACTTGGCTTGTTCAATGACAAACTTAACTTGTAGACATCTAGAGCTTGCTTTCCTTTAACACTCTGTAATCTTTCCTTCATAGTCATAAATCAGGAAGTCACTGATTCTGCCAACAAATGTTTATCTATAAAGTTAAAAAATCAACTTAAGCCATACAGGCACAGGCAAACTCAGCAACAATTCATTTGTCCAGTTTACAAACACTAGCCTCCCTACTCCACTGTCTTTATCTGCAATATCACTCTGCAGTGTAGCGTACTGAAATCACTTTTAAAACTTTCCTTTCAACAATTCTTGAACATGAAATCGGATGAAAGGCTTTTCAGAGTAAAAAAAAAAAGGAATGAAAAAAATGTGACTGATCAGAAGGTTTGAAATGGCCCTTTATTAAAAAGCAGTACTGAACAGGTATTTTAATTGTCAATTTTAAATGGACATGCTGACTGTCAAATTATATATATTACATATGTAGGGACAAAAGGGATGCAGAAAAAAATAAGGGGAGCTGAGAAAAAATGTTGCTATAAACTTTTCTAGATTAAGTTATGTTGTGAGAGATATGATGTTGCATCTTAGCGTAATCTTAATTCAAGGTACTATTTAACCCCTCAGGATTTCCCTATCTTAGTACCCCACCTTCAACTACAAGGTTTGCTTAAATAAACAGGTCATAATCTGTTTTTAATGACTCAGACATAGAAGATCCTGCCTCTGAAAATTACTTAGACCTTGGAAATACTAGCAACTTTGTATAAGCAGTCAGTGCAACCTGTACTAAAAATGTTGATATGATCCTTGGGTGTCTAAATAGGTAAGCAGTGAGGTTATTTTTATGCTGGGACTGGAACACTGAGTATAACCCTACTATCATCACTATAAAAGGACTTGGAAGATCTGGAGGGAAGGCAGGAAAAAAAAAAGCCACGTATTTCTGGGATCCAGGGGAAATGCCTCTGACAGTGGAGAGTTCTCAGTCTGCCAAAGGCAGTGAACTGTATTCCTTCTTTAGGGTCTGTAAATATTTTCACTCAAGAAGATATGAGGATCTAAAATGCTACTTACTATGGCCTACAAAGGCGCATTGTGACTTGAGGCTAGAGTCTGCAACCTGAAAAACTCAGAGCAGAACTTGAGCAGAATAAGAAATCCATTTTTGACTGTGACAGTGTTCAGCTGATAAAGCAAATGATCGAGGGGAACACTAAAGATGTATTGGTATACAATACATTTTCTGAGGAAAGCTGATGGACAACTGGACAACAACTTTAAGCACGATAATTAAAATAAGTAAAAGCAAAATGACTGTAAAGAATTTTAGGACATGTGCTTCCTAGATCATCCTGACTTTGAAATATAGGTTCTCAAACCCTAAGCTGCTTATAGAAATATTGTCCTTTGCTGCAAACTGATTTACCATTCATTATAATTTGGTCAGTCTTGTTTCTTTATCAACATAAATATTATTATGAGCAATACAGATCCAAAAAAGTGTTTTTGCATTGTGAGCCATCAATCTGAACTTTACAAAACTCAAGAGAAAAAAATGTTATCAGTAAAGAAGTAGCTTTTCCTGTTTCCTTCATAGGGAAGTCAGTTTGTTAATAACAGAAGCTCATTCAACAATGATGGAAGAACGTTAAGTAGCTGAAAAACTGCTGCAGGTCAGAGTTTTAGCTAGAGTCGTATGGCAGTTAACAATAAATCAGTTATTACTTTCCCCTCTGGTAGTCTTACACAAAGCAATAACTTGGACCAAATTAAAAGTCATTCAGGGGTCCATGAGTAGAAAAAATGCAGCCACTCTCATTCATCATATTCGCCCTGCAGACACCTCAAGCGTTTCCAGTAAGGACTGCATAAAGTGAAGAAACTACCCTGAGGTCCCTGGGATTAGGTGGCTGTACAGGGAAAGTGCTCATATGCTCCCATGGACATAGGTAGGAGAGAGCATCTCCCCACACTACTGACCATCCTCTCCATTGCTGCTGACTTCACTGATAGCAGGTTTTATTCCAAGCATTCTCCAAAATCTTAGTGCTGAAGATCAAGTGTGGATCGCCATGAGCTTAGTTTTCTAAGTGTGATTAACTGCCTGGGAGGCAGGATGTAAACTGTTATACCAAGCTGTTTTGATCCATTTTTGCCCTGGTGCTGAGAGATTTGGCCAGATCTGTGACAGTAATCCTAGCAGCTGGAGCAATGATCAGTGTTCTATAGAGTTTCATGCACTCACTAGATTCCAAACAAGAGAACTGGTTTTGTTTTTTGGGAGGTTTTTTTGCCTTTTTTTTTAAAGGGGAAAAAACCACCCCCAAACAACATAGAAATACAGATTACTATACAGATTAGTCAGTGGTTAAGTGTCTTGCAAATCTTACCAAGCAGAATAGCAACTGGTCTTCTTTCAGCAAGATGAAAAAGAATAAAATTTTGCCAATGCTTTTCTTAGATTGCTGCAGAGAACTTGGGTCCCTAGTGTCAACAACTTACAGAATGGAAGGAAGCCACTTAATCACTGCCAATGTGTCTATTTACTATGCAGCATGTAGAAAGCATCTGTGAATTTTCTCATCATTGCCTTTGAAATTGCCTGTTATAAAGTAAGCTGCACAATTACTTCTCAAGGAGATAAAGTGCTCAAGAACTCATATTATTCCTGGAAAATGTATCTTGAGAGTCTTCAGTCTTCCAGAAGATTTTATCCTATCTCACAAAATTACTTTATTAGAAGATCAATTAGCATTTATTAGCTGTGTGTCATCATGATACTTTCAAGACTCTTCTATTTAATGTCTAATGGCCACCACTACGTTACCTTAATGAAAGTGCGTGGGTCACTGCAGTAGTAGACACCAAATGTAGTACAATGCAAGTATCACTACATGGTATCATTATGTAAATAAGTACTTTATAGTGCCTTTCAATTGCACTTCAAAAGAAGCTGGAGGAAAAGCTGATAGACTTAAGAAGCAAGTACAGTCATATGAGGCAGGAGTTTGAAATGTGGTGCTCTCGATTATACGCATATGTCAGTGTCTCGCAAATGCACTGTCAGGTTGTCTAGGTGATGTTCTAGAGAAAAAGAACAGGGAGGTAAGAGTGCCGTATCTCAAATAAGTGCAATTATTTTGAAAAGATTACTCTCTGATTCTAAGAGGATGTTCAGAGAAAACTTATTGAAGAATTTCACTGTGAAAGCTCTCCACAAAGTAATTCTGTACAAACTGCAAGGGACAGAATGCCTCTAAGCACGATTTTGTAGGGCATTTTGTCCCTGAAGTGAAAGTTAGCTGAAGGTAGTGTCATATTTCAAACTATGTCCAGAAGAATCTAATTAATTGAAGATAGTGTTTTGACAGCATATGTTTGATCTTGAATATTCAGCAATTAATTTTACCCAGACCCACCAAAGAGCTGAAGTGAAAAACCAATTATATTTTAGTAACACACAACCACTCTCACCCAACTACTTCCTTTTGTCAGTACCTGAGAGCTGAACTAATCTTGTGCTGGCTGTATGCTTTTGACATTTTACAGTGTTTGACAGGAAAGTGTTGAAACTCTAAAGCTGAGAAGGGTCAAGGTGAACCACAAAATGTGTTTATGTAGTTATAAATTCCAAGAAACCATTCCCAGAAGGAGAACAGAACTGGATATGCATTTTACTGTTTTTCCGTAAGGTGGTAGCTCATGATAATTATTACTGCCTTAGCAAATACCTTTTGGAGAATCACAGAATGGTTTGGATTGGAAGGGACCTTAAATATTATCTAGTTTCAACTCCCCTGCCCATGGGCAGGAACACCTTTCACTAGATCAGATTACTCAAAGCCCCATCCAACCTGGCCTGAAACATTTCCAAGAAGAATGTAGAATCCACATCTGTGGGCAACCTGTTCCAGTACCTCACCACCCTCATTATAGAAAAATTCCTTCCTTGGATCTAATTTAAATCTATCCTCTTTCAGTGTAAAATCATTACCCTCTGTCACCACATGCCCTGGTAAAAAGGCTCTCTTCATCTTTCTTCTAAGCTCCTTTTATGAGTGAGTTACAATGAGGTGCCCCCAGAGCCTTCTCTTCTCCAGACTGAATAACCACAACTCTCTCAGCTTTTCTTCATTAAGGGAGGTATTTCAGCCCCCTGATGGTTTTCGTGGCACTTGTCTGGACCTGCTATAACAGGTTCATTTTGTTCTTGTGCTGGGTGTCAGTCAATACTAATAATATGGGCAATTAAAATTATTACTGTTCTATAAAATTATACTTTTGTCATTATAATTCCAAGAATTTTGAAAAAATGTATCAACATTTTAATTACAGCAATAGGCAGGTAACTCCTGGAATGCCAAATATTCTCTATATTCATCCTTCCTTCTTCTGTCCACAGATTTTGAAGCAATAAATAAGAGTGTATAAAATATTTCATAGATTTTTTCCCTGCAATGTTCTGTGGTCCTTCGGCTAGTGTTCTGCAAAACACAACACCAAAGTGCAGGCATGCAACAGCTGTGGTGACACTCTGAGTAAGTAACAGCAGCAAATGGAATGGTGCTTATGACTTGGAAGAATTCATTTTCTAATATTCTTCTTTAAGTATAATCCATCAGTATTCTATTAATAAAAGTGCCTTAACATTACAATCTTACTAAGATTATTTTTACAGTATCATTTAGCTTACCAGAAGTGCTATTTTCTATATGCCACCATTTTAGTGCTGAGGTTTGCCCATTGTGATAATTCTGTATGCTTGTTGGTTAAGATCCGAAGTTTTATTTAAAGAAGACTTGGCTTTTGCTTCAGCAAAAGGGTTTGTTTGAGAAAGGAGAAGAATTTTTATTAATGCTATCTAATAACCCCTAATTTAATTCATCTACATGATGTATGTCTTCAGTGCTTTCTTATAAATAGAAACTATTTTTTAAAGACAGATTTTTTTTTCATTGTCTTTGAAAGACAGGAGGTTAACAGTATTTGTGACAAATTAACAAGACTAGATCCTATTATTTTTTTCTTCCAGTTAAAAGCAAATTCAATAAAATATCTTCTTGTTTTGCTTCCGTCTTTCAATGGAATCCCCATTTCCACTGTCAGTCTTCCAGCCAGAGAATGGCGCAAAGAATAATAATAAAATTGAAGCATCATGATAGTCATGAAAACTCTGAAATCTCTGAGCTGCTCATTTATCATGAGAACTGTTACATCCTAGCACAATTCCTCAACAGTTCAGAGTTCACCTTTCAGGCAAGAAAACAAAACCAGGTATGGAGGAGAGCTGAATTCAGTATCTAAATCTGTAAAACCCTTTTCTGAGACTCTGCTGTCAGGTTCAGTACAAATGAAATGGGCTGGGTCCTGTGCTGGCAGGAGTCAAAAAGAGCTCTGCCAAGTGTAAATACTGCATTACAATAGCCAAGGAAGCTCTTGAATGGTGTTTAAATATCAATCTAATTTTGGGACAAGGCCGTGAAAAGCATCTGAATTCGTCCCAAGTATAATGGGTGCACACCTTTGGTTATTTTTTTTTCTGAGGGCAGACTGGAACATCTTAATCATTTTATTTTGCTCAAAATGGTCTATGCAAAAATTATGCAGACAAATGGCATGGCTGTCTGATCTGGAAATTGTGCCCAGACAGCACACCTCCAAACTGTGGGCACTGTCTGAGCAGAGTAGCCACTCTACTAAAAGGACTTCCAAATGATATTTTCTCATGTTCTCTCTTCTCGCTCTTGGTGATTTCCCACTGTAGCAAAGAACTAAGTAACAAAGGAATAGAGGGAAGAAAGGAGGCACTGCAATGACCAAATATTTCCCCTAGACTGTACCTTTTTCTGTAAGTGCCTCCACTCCTGCTGCCCCTAGTGACATCCAGCCTCTGTTGCCTCTTTTCTGAGAAGAGGAAAGTGTAAAGAACAAGTTGCTGGGAAAACTTCCCCCCTCCCGGCGTGCTGGTGGCACTCTGATCTAGCTGTTGGGCTAGGTGATAACTGATTTAAAACACACCATCTATGTTCTTTCCTCATTTCAGTTTTCTTAGGGTCCTTTGAGGGTGTTTTCTGGGGCCATCTCTGTGGTGGCACTGTGAGGTGGGGCACACTGTCTGTGCCATGCTCGGCAGTCTTGAGGCAGATACAAGTGCCCCAAGAGCTCAGCATGCTACACTATAGACATCCAGATGACTTTACTAGTCCACAAGTGGTTACTGAACACCTCTTCCTGCTTCCCAGCACTTCTCAGGATGCCTTGTCACCCTGCTTTGTGCCCCAGACAGAAATTGTTTGAGTGGGGTGGGCACTCAATGTACCATCATATGCAGTGTGATGGTAGAACTCCAAGAATCAGGCAATTGGTTCTTTCCAGTGACTAGCACCAAAATAGGCTCTTTATAGGATATAACAGTTTGAACTGAGACTATAATCTTCAGATTTTAAGTACTGAGCAGTTTTTGCCTTTTTCTTCAGGGCATTTAAGGATGTACTGGCAGCTGCAATAAGGTACAAGAAGTAGCTGCCCTGTGATTTGGCTGTCCTAGTGCATTACTCCACTGCTCCAACCTGGTCGGGCCAAGTAACATTGCTTTGTATTTTCTGTCCATCTTTCAACTTAGGAGTTACCTGAGGCATGGATTCATTTTTTGAAAGGCAAGCAAGAGGTCTGTGACACTTCAGGCAGGCAATGTCCAGCATAACATAACAAAACACCCTTCTCACCATCACCGAAAACCCCAGAATTTAAGATGGTTCTCATAACTGCCGAAGCTTTGTCTGAGGAGTTCTGATCACATAGAAAAGGCCGTCTTGAGAAAGAGTTTTTTCACTTTTCTGCCTCTTGGGCTAGATTCTGGGTACAACTTGACACACTGACTTTAAGCACTTCTAAATTTATTGTAGAAAGCTGTTTTGACAGTGACAATGCTGTCTTCTGCTCAGATATGCTATGAGCAATAAAATGCAGGGCAACACCTGAAAACAAAACAAGATTCGTAACTACTGCTAGAGCTGCAATTCCACAGGCTTCACTGCAACTCTTATGTCTTTTTTGTTGACATTTTTGCTGTCTCTGGATGTGTGCATCAGAAGCAATTTAATGACTATAGCATCTGCAGCATGACCGCGAATGAGAAATATTCACCTTTACATCCATTATGTTTTCTTGCTCATTAGCTAATCATGGCATAAAGCCATTCCTATTACAGGACACATTAAGAAGGTGGAATTTCAGTTTTTCAAGTTTTAAAATCTGAGAGATTTGATTGACTGTTGAGAAAACATTTTCTAACTCATTTAAATTGGCCTTGAAGAAAGAAAAAAAGAGCAAAAAGAAAATCTGCATATTTCTAGCTATCTCCTGTAGAAATGTCTTCTATCCTTCTGTTTTCATGTTTCTCTTTTCTAAATAAATGTTTTAAACTTTTGAAAACATACTGACTTGAAATCATTTGGCCACAGAATACTCTGCAAGTTCTCTTCATGCCTCTGGTCAGTCAACTCTCTCATATAGGGAGGGGAGCTCTAAACTCTCCGAGTCTGCCTTGTGGCCTGAAGTTGGTGGACTTAGTAAGTAACTGCAAAGATTTTTGTGATTGAAAATATATTGAGATTGTTTTCCCTCTGTACTTTCACCCCATGGGAAGACACAGATTAGTTGAAATGTTAACCTTTTGAGACCAGAAATTCTGTTTCCATGCATTTGCTATTTAGAAATGCATTGAAAGCTGTTGAAATGATGGAAATGTTTCTTCTGAGATGGTGGTAAAATCAGAATCTCTATCTCTGAAATAATTTATTTTTGAAGTTAAAATGTTCATGTTTAAATTAAAAAACTGAAATTAAAAAAAATTAAAAAAGAGAAATAACCTCTTATATTCTTTCTGATCTTTGATTAAAACTAGACATTTTGTTCCTCAATTGTATCTTTAATCTCTCTACTGGAAATGGAATTATTTCTGCAGCTATTTTGTGTGGCATTACGTGTTGTGAAAATCCAATTTCCTTTGTGAGATAATCATAAATACCACTGTAACTGCAGTTTAAAATGCCAAAGAATTAAATTATGGGGAAAGATGAAACATTGTACTCTATATACCATATTCTGAAGTTTAGTGAATGCGTTCATGAGTTCAAAAAGATAATGGAGATTGTTTCTAAAGCAGTGTTGTGGAAATCCTACTCTAAGTATGTATTATTTTAGGCTACATGTCCCTTGAAAAGGTGCTGAAAGACGATATGAATCACAAGTTTTCTTTAGTAAAGAATACTCCTGATCCCAGTTTTTGCTGGCCTCTCTTTATGCTCAGAAAAGAACATAACAAAAACCAGTGGGGTTTTTTTTCCTCCTTTCAGTGAAATGTCTACTTTAGTCCTGGTTTCTCCAACCATTTCTTTATGCAAGGTAGCTCCTTATCTCATCAGGAATCCTGCATAGGATCCTGAATGCAGAATCCCACACAGAAATAGTGCAATTTCTGGTAACTCAGTTGAATTCTAAAGAATAGCAGTTTGGTGTAGCTCCTGTACCCCACACTGGATTTTTGGCCATCCACAGCAGGCCCGTGTTGATTTAAAGCAGTACATTAAATGACTTTTCCCAGTGTGAAGGCAAATGGTGCTGAATGGCCCGTGTCCATGTCCTCTAAATTGTTGTCTCCCAAACTGGGTGATCACATCAAAATGTCCTTTGGGAAGTGGGCCTCAGACAGTGTTTACACCCAAGCAGGTCTTGGAATCCTGTGGGAGAGTATTATTTAGCTAAAGCTGAAATGTAGCTATAGCTAAAAGCATGTAAGGGTCTAGCAGTTTACCAGCAGGGATGGCGGAGTTCCATTGCCCTGGAATATTCTCTGGCATGAGCTCAGGTGCTGGTTTTGGTGTGGGACATGGGCATCTGCCCTAAAGCACATGATAGATGGTAGTACCTTTGCTTTTGGATGGAAGCTCACACAAGTGCCTTTCAAATCTTCTTGTGAACAGCACTTTCATGACTGCAGATGGCAGGGCTGGCAGAGATGTTGTTCTATTTCATTTGCAGTAAAAGTGTATGTCCTGTTCTGCGCACTTGAGAATGAAGCACTGGCTCAAGGCTACGTGTGGTCAAATGCTCATCCTAAATACAGCCCACCTGGCCAGCACATGGTGAATGCCCACCTTGACCTGCTCTGACCTCTGGCCTCAAACCACAGCTACACTGACCCATGTGCGATAGGATACCAGTTTCTGCACAGATCCATTTGACTTTGATACAGAGCGTCGATTTACCTGTGGGGAGAAGGGAGAGGTGGTTAGTGTGTGCTTTGATCAGAGTGTGCAACCAGAGGCCTTCTGGATGCAGTCTGACCTGAGAGTGTATATCATGCTTCATTCATGAACTAGCCTGAGATGTTATGCTTCCTCTTTCTGCCTCTAGTTTAGGCTGTCCACCTTTTCTTTTTTTTTACATCTCTTTTACTTCTTTAATATCTCTTCTTTTACTGTCTTACCTGACATTTTGTAGCAATTCTCTCATGATACCTTCTTTTATGTAAGACTGATTATTTTTATTTTATGAGCCTTTCATTGGCCCCAGATAAATAACTTGGCTGGCATTTGCTCTTTCTGTCATTCTGTTGTTCATGGCATGGTTATTCTTGCTGAAGGCTGCTCAGTTAGGTGATCACAGACTAATCATGTGGAACTCAAAAACTCGGTAAAGACTGGAGGAAAAATGACAGGCAAAGGAACCTTTCTAACCCATCCAGTGGAAATGGACAACTCAGCTGCTCCCTAAGACCATCCAAAGGGTGGGAGAAAGATTGACCCTGGAGTGAAACCCACTGAGATGGATTGCTGGGAAAGGACAAAACTGGGGGAAAAGAGGGAGCAAGGTGGACTGAGGAGGAAGAAAAGTGGAAAAAAAGAAAGAAAAGGGGAAGAATGGGTTAACTGAGTAAAGGTCAGGCAGCTTGTCTGACAGAGCGCTGGACTTGACGGGCACAGTCTGCTTTCTGTTCTACTTAAATCTGATTTCTGACTGCCTTTGTGGCTGTGCTCTCTGCTCTAAATGTGAATGTGCAAATGCCAACAAACCTTAGCCCACACAAGCTGGTGAACATGAAAGGTCTGTGCCCAGCAGCAGGAGTGAGGCTTGAACCTCAGGGGCTCGTGGGTGCAGGTGCCAACAACGGGTGCATGGCAGGGGCACTGGGGGCTGCTCCTGCAGAGACTGAGTAGGCCAACAGCAGCAGTGACCCATATATTCTGTGTGCCACATGGCACTAGCAGGCAGATTCCGGTCCTGATGAGCAGGAGGGAAGGAACAGGACTGGGCCACCTGTGCTCTTCGTGTTCACCTGAGGGCTGTGTGAGGCAGTGCTTTCTCTCTGTGTCTGCCTGTGTGGCTGGATGTGTGGGCAGTGTGAGTGCACATGTGAGGCTGTCAGGAGTGGGTGCTCAGCCTTTCTTCTCCCTGCACTCAGGAAGAGGTAACAGCAGCAGCCCTGCATCCATAGGGCTGAGACAGGAGGACAGCCCCTGGCTCCCACTGCCCATCAGGTTCAGCTACCTCTAACACGGATGAAGTTTTCCTCTTGTCAAACCCATGAGCACTGTTAGCTTTTATGGATTCATTGCCTAACTTAGTAAGTTAACTTCTGTCTGTCATCACTCCTAACCCACTTTTACCTCCCACTCTCTGTGCAGGGGACTCAGTGATCTGTGACTTTCTTACTGCCCTGCTGATGTATCTAATCATGTCTTTCAAATAGTTATCTGCTTAACTGTCTGTCTGTTATGTCTTACCTCTCCTCTTTTATTTTTTTTTTTTTGAGAAAACCACTACTGCTAAGTATACAAGTAAATGAATACATTTATTAAGAAAGAAGAAGCAAGCCTATACTGAGGCACCTGGGATAAATTCTGTATCTACAACATTTTCCTGGAACAATATAATTATTATATTTTTATTTATTTGTTTATTATGGTTTTTTAAAAATTTGTTTCAAATTCTCCTACAAGTTCCTTAATATCCTTGAGGTACTTTTGTACCTTTGAACTGAATACAGCAGTGTAAAGAAAGAATGCCTTAAGTCTTACTTGCAGACCATTATTTAACTTTTGAACAGCTGGGCTCCTTCCCAGCTATTCAAAAACCAAATTCTGGCTCCCCACGAGCAGTAGTGTGCACATATCATCACAAATACATTTAATAGATTGCCTTTGATAGAACAGCAGCGTCTGAAATGTAAAGTTAACATCTAACAAGAATGTCTATTGCCTTCAAGAAAAGGTGAACCCTGCATGCTCATCAGCCTTGGTGAATGGATTTTTTCACAAAAATAGAATGTCATAAAAATGAAAAATATGTGAGTTGTGACTAAGTGAAAAAAGGTGTTCTGTATGTGTTCAGGACAACCTTGCCTGTGATGAGAACTTTTTTCATGCTTGACCATTTAACCCAGATTCCATATATTCACAGGGAAATGTGAGATTATTCAGTGAATACACTGAAAGATGTGGGGGTCAAATGAATGAAGTAAACCGTGTCAGACTTCTGTGTAAAGTTCTCAGTCAGATGTCAAAAAATTTATTTTCTGCCTGGAAGCTAACTTGCAGTATTTTGCTCCAGTGATTAGTTCCAGTGACTGGAGAAAAGTTAGTTCCACCAATTTGGACTATAAAGTCCTGAAGGGAATGAACAGAAGGACTTGAAACCCTACTGGATCTGTGGGAGAATAAATAATTGCAAGACTCTGGGGCTGCACACCAGGAATGTAATTGAATGCATCAACTTATCTCAGAAAGGATGATAGGACTCCTTAAGAAGATAATGCCTTTCAAATACACCTGTCAGAATTTCTAGAACAGTAAGATTGCCCCTGGCTGTGATTTGCTCTTTATGAATAAAAGCATATGTATACATTCTGCTGACACTTAAAAAAGTGGTTTCAACATTTCTGCCTTTATATTTTAGAAAATTCACCATAAGTGAAGCTGTCAAAGTCAGAATCAAAAGAAATTATCTAAGATGCTTCAATTCAGCATGCTCATAAATCAACTCAGTGTGCTTTGATGTTGATACTGTGGCCCATACTTTTTTACCTCTTCTGCTTAGACTAATGGATACATTTTGGTTATTATTTGAGACTGGTTAGTAACTTATGTTCCCTGAAAGACTTATTCTATGCAATCATATAAAATTATTTAATTGGAAAAATAAACAGGACAAAAAAGAGATGGAAGAGAACAGTTGAAAATGAGAAAGGCAGGCAAAGGAGGGATTGGAATGAGCACGAGCTAAGAAATGAAGAGGGAAAACTAAAACTGAAGAAAAGAAAGAGGTGAAGAAAGCCAAGGTCAGATTCCTTAGTAAGAGAAAATGAAAAAAGTAGTCCTAATAGAGTCAGTGAAACAGAATCAGAGTCCAGGAAAACCCCTTGAGAAAAGTCTGAAAAGATATGTAAAGGGGCAGAACGCCTCAAAAAACCACATTTAAGACAACTTTCATGTGAAAGCTGTAAATGTGAGATTTTGCATAAATTCATCTGAAAGACTTCTAAACGCAAAACGCCTGGTCTGATAACCTTGATAAGCTCTTAATATAAATTGATGTTTTTCCTGAATGAGTTCCTGGTTTAATAATTTCATGGGAAAAAAAAGAGAAAAATATCTTAATTTGAAATGTTCATAGTAGAAACTTCCATAAAAGTCTTGGCAGGTTTTTTTTTCAGAGGTTTATTACTCTTATTTTAGCATCTCTATCAGCATCTAATGATCTAACTTCATCTCAAAGCCCTATCAAGCAGAATGAAGAGTCCTCTGTCAAACGTCTGTCCTTATGAGGTACTTAAGCATAGATGAAGTAATTTCTATGATGATAAAATGTTTCAAGCTTTATGAGTCTTGTTATAAGGCATGCTTTAGGACCTGTTTCATGACTTCCTTCTTTTCTCCACTTTTATCCTGCCTATTTGTTAATACCCTTCTTCAAATGGACATGGTAGTCTGGTAGCAGGTAGAGATGACAATGTCTTGGGGTTTTTGCTGAGCATCTCCCAGGTTACACACCTAAAGACCTAAAGACAGCACTAAGCTTTTGGGAAGGAATTTAGGTGTAGACCAAATGCTGCTGACGATAGCACTGTGTCTTTAGGATTTGGGTTACAAACTTGAGGCAAGTGTGGCTATTCACCAAACCAATTGAGAGAGGGGCAGTTCATGTTCATTTTCATGTGCACCTGTATTAGATGTCCTTTCACTTGGGTGTTTCTTTTTCTTGGTGTCAGGCTGATGAATAATCTACAGAACAGTATGGCATCAACACTATTCTCTTTGTCAACAAACTTTGGATTTCAGAATTGATTAGTCAAATTAGTTTGACCATAATTTTCTTATTTCCCCCATAAGCTGTTGCAAATCTGTAGCAGTAACTTTCCTTTGATGTTTTTAGCAGGTTCGGTTTCAGCCATTCCATTTATTTTGGTCGGAATTGTCTGATATTAGTCTGAAAGACTTAAAATTGAGGCACCTTAGCCTAGCTAGCTATCGCATATCTCCAGTGCTCTAGATTCTCCAGACGGCTCGGAAACCTACTGAAGGTCCCTGTTCCTGGCTCAGAAATCTCACTGACTGCCACTTCAAAGCTCCTTATATGGGGTCTCATGCCCAGTCTTAGTCATCATTGCTTTTGTATCCTACTGAGTCATTATTAAATTACTGTCTTTGTCTTCTAGTATTTGTGTCAAATATTTCTGCCTTTCATTTAACTGCCAGTTTTATGATTTCTATTTGTGTAGCCATTGACATCAACTGAATTCAATTCGCTCAAATATAAATGTCTTTTGTTTTCTTTAGCTTCATTTGCCTGGGATTTTGTCTTTCAGCTTTTGTGTGTGTGTGTGTGTGTGTATGTGTGTGAGTTTCTGCAGCTGCAAGACTTCAATAGTTCTAATTTTAATTCCCAGTTAAGTAGATTAAGCAAAATGCTACCTTTTAAATTCTGCATATGTTTATGTCCTGTTAGCCATCACTATCCTCTTTCTTCATGCCAAAATAAATCCTTCACTAAAGTATGATTTTGCTGCAAAGATGTGTATTGTGTTTGGTAGCAAGATTATTTTCATAACTCAGTTGTCATACATTCCCTTTATAGAGGATCCAGAGCTGATATTTTGGCTGCATTTCATAGAAAAGTAAGGATGGAAAATTGCTCAGGTTTGTGAGCAAAAACGCCAATATCCATGAAAACAAAACTATGGACAAAACATCCTTTTGTACAACAAAATCATGGGGCGAATTTCAGGACAGAAGAAGGAATAAGGAACTTCTGCATGGAAACTTTGCCGATGGAAGTATAGAAACATGTCCTGGGAAGTGAAAAAAGGTTCTTGGGCTCACATGACAATAGACTTAGGTGTGTGTGTTTCCCCTGGGTGAATTATGAGAGTTATTCTTGTCTACCCTGCCTTGAAAACACTGTGATGCCAGACTCAGTGAAATGAGTTTTTCGAGGCTAGCATGGGAAGGGTAGGGGCAAGGGGAACAAGCTGCACTCTGCTCATTGCTGTCAGCTTGCTCCCCATCTGCAGGAGGGAAAATTGCTTTGTATGTTGCTTTTGGCTACAAGAAGAGTTGAAGGCAAGTCACTTGGAGCACAAAGTGCTCATTTGCACTCAGCAGGATAGGGGTATGCTCTTACTGGCATAAGCAAGGCAAACCTAAGGCAATTCTTAACCTCTGCTGTGAGATATACAGAATGAAATGCATGAGAAATTTTGAGGTTTTCTTCTATTTCTTTCCAACATCAGCATCAGAGTCTGTTAATGTCCTTAACTATCGTTTTAAAGAGAAAACTTATTGGTGCTTCTATTAATTTTCTATTTATTTTATTTGTGGTTTTGACCAAATAAAGCCCCACAAGACCAACCCACAAATCAAGAGGTAGATTATAAATGTAAAATTCCTGTTACTTGATATTGCCCATCTACAGAGTAATATTCCCACTAGTGAATCTCACAGGCAATTGCAGAATGTAATTGTAGGTACAGCTGAAGATCCACTCTGCAGGAAACATGAGATAGGCTTCATCTTCTCCGTCAGATTCCAGAACAACTGTTCAGTGGCGGACTGAGATGGATCAACCAGGCCTTCATGTCTGTGTAGCAATTTTCACCTATGCAAGGTCTCAGCTCTCCCAGAACCAGAAACAACACTGGTGTTAACTATTTTTTCTTGGCAGGTTTGTCAAAAAAAGTGAGATCAATAGAATACAGTAAGCAAGTTTCATCCCTGGATGGATATGTGGCAAATAACTTATAAGTGTACAACACTCCAAGTACTCATGGACATTAAAATGCTGACAGAATAGATAGGATGACACTGTAGGTCATCCAACTTTGATAAATAAACAGGACACCCTTAAATGATGATAGCTGTTGGCCAGGGCAAGGTATTCAGTCGAGGTCTGACTGCCAGAAATTCAGCAATCTATCACTTGATGAGAAGACCTTGGTCACCAGATGAAGCTGATTAGGCAATCATTGACAGGGTTATAAAAGAGTCCCCACCTTCACTAAACCCCTTATCTGGAACAGCCGGAGGAGAACAACAGACCTGATGCAGAGGCTGCTATTAATGTTTACCAGGTGAAGTGTCTTCAGAGTGGGTAGGAGAACAGTCAGAGCTGTGTTTAGCTTCTGTTTCACTATTTAGTCTTTACTGTCTCTCTTAAGGAAAGTTTTTCATAAATTCTATGCAAAATATATTTGTGTGATGTGCTCTACCTGCTGTCTCTGAGGAAATAACCTATGAACTTAAAGTCCCTTGAGATTCAAGCTATGGATTCCCAAGTATCAATGCTGGACCCTTATCACCCCTGGAGCTTTGAAGATCAGGCAGGAAGAGCACCCCCCCTGTGCAAGCTCAGACACTTCCCTGTGGTTATAAAGCCTGACTGGTCTAAATAAAAAACATAAAAATTTCAGCTACTCCCTGCCTATGATCTAACTCCCACTAATGTCTTTTGTCTCATTAGCTAAGGAGGATCAAAAAGGATCATTGGGATTTAGGCTCATTTGACTTCCTTGTGAAAATGCATTTGCTTTTTAATTGGAAAGAGTACTTGGTTTTGGTTCCCTTTCTCATAGTCAGCTGGCTATAAATATAAGGCCTCTTTCAGCTGGAAACCAGGAGGTGTTTCCCTGAAATGAGGGTGGTTTCAGTAGCTTCAATTCCTTTGTGGGTACTGAATTGTTTTAGCCAGATTCTACTTCGGATTAACATCACTGAGACCAATATTAACGTTTGGTTTATATTGCTATGAGAATAGCCCTTGTGACTATCCCTGAATATAACACTCTGCTGAAAGCATACCAGTAACTCAGCAGGCTTGGATGAGCAAAGCCAAAAATATAGCAGCAGCTGTCCCATTAATCAGCATGTACTTATTCAAAACTGTGCAGATCAGATATTTTGTACAGAAACAACCAATTCATTCACAATTACATGGGGGAGTCGGATAAATTTTGAAATGTGTGTTTAAAAATAAGCCCTGTCCCCAGAGTGCAGCATTCCTGATAAGTAATTAATTGAAGATTAAGTTCTACACCTTGAAAATGACAAGTTTGCAGGAGCCGACCGTTATACATATCCTGGGTTACTTCCATGTTTGTATCATTTGCTTAGGCAGTCACTGTTTTGAATTCAGATCATGTTATGTGTTCCGGGATCAGTATCTTTTCTAACCTTATTATGCAATTACCTTCTTGACTGCCACACAAAGAAAAATAAGTTACATTTTTGAGCAGAGGCTTTGAGCAAAAGTTGCAAGATCGCAGGATTGAAATATAGTCCTACTGTTACCAATATGCTTTGCATTAATTTTTCTTTGCTTTTCTTTGCACAGGAATTTTTGTCAGTCACTGGGCATCTTGTTCCTTCTGCTTACTGATTACAACTGCTTCTTGCATATAACTCCTTTTTGAACATCTATTTCAAAAACATGCTTTATCTAGCCAAAATAACTGTTTTCTTACCTATTAGTCTGTAATGTTTATTGCTTTTTCTGTTGTTTCTGCCCTGTCTTTATTTCTCTTGAGGAACCATCTTGACCCGTGCTTGAAAGGGGAGGGGAGAGCAGGATGGCCAACTACAGTATTTTCTCTTTCATTTATTTGGTCAGAATTTTCTCTTAAGCACTTCTGTCTGCCCTATAAGTATCAGTTTTTACAAGAAAAGTACAGGCTATGTGATGATGAAGACATGAGCATGTGTTCAGTGGCCTCCAATATATGACCCGGAAAATACTTTACCACAGGTGCTAAAGGAACAGCCCATCTCCCATTCGTAATGCCTGTGGACTCAGACTTGTGCACTTCTCCAATTTTCTTTTTTTTTTTAAATCTCTGATAAAAAATGCAGAAGACAATCCATGATTTTGATAATTCTACTGCTTTTTTTTTTCAAACAACTATCCCTTAACGCAAAATGTTTGTACATGAGTCTGTAAATCTATCCCTGCCAACAGAAACACAGCTGGTTAGTAAAAATGAGGGGCAGATCTCATTGAAATCAGCAGGGCTGTGGTATTCAGCATCTCAGTTTCTATGCACAAATGACTATAAACACCCTAGTGTTACATCCAAGCACTCCTCAGGCTTTACTTAATCTTTTTTGTTTCAAAAGATTAAATCTATTCCCATCTCAGCTAAATCAAAACCTTTAAACTACTCCTTTTAGAACCCTCAAGCACCTGAAGGATAAATAGCTTGTAGTTCTGGTGACTCAAGGGTGATGATCAGCTCCTTCAAAGACTATATGTAACAGTGCAGAAAATGTCTCTATTCTGTCAATTCCAAAATTATCTGCTTGCCTGGAAAACTAAAAACAGCCAGCCTCCAAATGTATTAAGAAATGAAAAAAATACTTTGGGTAAAACAGAATAAATGATGGATTCAGAGTACAGTAAGGTCAGAATGTTTACTCAGGAGGGCTGTCCTGGTGTCTGAAGCCTCAAAGTTGGGATTGCAATTTATGTCCAATGTTGACGCAATATATGCACTGCAATAATGTATTAAATAAAAATATGTGCAGCCTTATATGATAAATATTCCACTTTGCTCTTAGGAAGCAGGTAAGCTATAGACATAAAGAATCTGTTCATAATAGGTTCTGGGATCTGTATACATTTCTTAGCTTTTAATCTCAAAGACTGTTTTCTTACAAAGAAGTTTGAAGATTGAAGCACGTATGTATCACAACAGAAGATGGCTATAAAGAACGAGACAATTTGATTAAATGACAGAAAACGATGCTATGCAATCAGAAGACTTGATCTCCTTATTTATATGAAATAGTTGTTTTATGTTGACTTAACTTTTTCAGTCTTTCCAGACTAAATAGTGTTAGCAGATATTTATCTTTGCTCATCAAAGACATTATTCAAAACTAACTTTATTTTCCCTCTGAAAAGGTCCTT
This sequence comes from Orthonyx spaldingii, assembly GCA_013397795.1. Classification (NCBI taxonomy): domain Eukaryota; kingdom Metazoa; phylum Chordata; class Aves; order Passeriformes; family Orthonychidae; genus Orthonyx; species Orthonyx spaldingii. The sequence goes on along the minus strand of VZTJ01006176.1, from coordinate 75,950 downwards.
CTGTCTTATCCTGAATTACCCCATTATGCTGTCATTGACTTGGAGATATTTCGTGCTTTGCATTTTTAATTTATCTCTAAAGTTCATTTCCTTTTGTTTGTTATGACTGGTTTGGGTTTTTTTGGTGCTGTTTCTTCAGAATTTCTGCCTTAGTTCACTTGTTTCACCTTTTTTAGCTGATGATTTCAATGACCAGTCCTGGAATCAAACAGTCAAAGGCTCTTTTACTATCTACCTAGAAATTTATTTTTCTATTTGTTTGCTATTTCTTGAATAACTAAATGAATTCATTGATGGCTCCCAGCTTCCTGGTTTACCCCAAATGCATTTCTTTGATGTTTCCTTCATTCTTAGTTTAACTAAGTCTTTCTGCAACTGTGTTGTGTAGAGCCTGTATGGTGCAATATGTTATGTGGAGCATGGCAGTGGAACCAGGAAACATTAAACTTGGGATTTGCTTGAAACTGTTTGTTCCAGCTGCACATGCCTGATTCAGGACTAGAGGAGGGCAGCACTTGCACTTTACAGCACAGGCCTGTGTTCTGAGTTCTTTTTCTGCCTCTGCATAACAAGTGTGTGCACTGGCATATTCTTCAGGCTTGTTGCAGAGGTACAGACCAACTGTGTGTTCATAGACAACAGGTCTGCTTGCTCTGAGTGTGCATGGATGTGTTCCCTTGCACGTGCATTTGAAGACTGTGGCATCTTCATATGTCTCCATCTACATGGGCTGCAGAGTCTGTGCAAGACTCCAAAGGCAGCTGTCCTTTAAAAAAAAAGAAATGGTGCCCATTTCCTTCAGAGTCCTGTAAAAGTTGAAACATCTCCTAGGAAGCAGAAGCCAAGGTAAAATATCTTCCTCAGGAAAATTTCAACCCCATTTCTTTTGTATTCAGGACAGCAGGGTATATGTTGGCACAGATGAAAACAGAATCTATTTTTCCTTTGTAAGTCTTCTGGGAACATGACATTGTTTGAGACAGAAGGAGCAAGATAAAGGAAGATTGTCTGTATCACACACTCCTCTGGGAGAGGAGACTTCCAGGTGTTAGTCCCTGCTCGTATTAAAATGGCTATCTTTTTATCCGTTGTCTGAGAAGGGAAAATCCCTTTCCCTAACTTTTGAGGATTAAAAGTGTTGGCTTTTGTTTATGCTTTGCTTTTTACTGTTATGGCTAACTACATAGGAGTATTCAATCCACTGTATTATCCACAGCACCCAGAGGGAGAAATTGCAATTACTTGAATCCTGTCAGTGAGTGCTTTTGACACAGTGGTTGCTATAATGTAGCAAGCAGACTAGATGGGAGACCTGCAGAATTCAGCTTGTGCACAACAAAGGCAGAAGACAGTTTTGAACAACAATAGTTAATTTGAGGCTTGCACGTGCTTTGTTAGGATACCCTTGCCCGCAGTCCTCTGTATGCAGACTGCAGATCCAGGGGCAATTTTTTCCTGTTCCGCTTTCTGTGGAAATGATAGTACAAGAGGGAGAACTATTATGCATTGGGATTTTGCCCAAGTGCGGGATCCAGGCCCCTGAAGCTGGGAAGTACCCAACAGTCAGAGCTATAAATGAAGGAGGGAACAGAGGGCTACAGCAGTGACATGCTGCATTTGGTTAAAAAGATCTTAATTTTTAATAAAATGTAAACCCCAACACATTTTGGTACTCAACTTCTCATTTTCTAATGACAGTTGTTTGGGGAGACACAACTTGTTCTGGGTGAGTGTCTGCCCTGACCCACTGGACCTCTCTATAATTTCTCAGCGGAGTCCAAATCTGTGTGTGCGCCTGTGATGTTACACTCCCTGTGCATTTCATTTTTAGACCATGCTGTAAATAAGGAGACAGCTGGGCAGGCAGTGGAAGCCCTCTCTTCTGGGGTTTTTAATATGCTTGTGGTGCAGGCAGTAGTGTTGGCACTCTCCTATTGCAACAGGACAGTGGCAAGTTCAAAAGTTGATCCTGAGGTTGTGAAGAATAAAAGGTCTCATGAGTCCCACAGCTCTGAATGAGAAGCATATAGTGGTCTGGTGAATTGTGTCACTTTGTCATCTCTGAGTGACAAATATTTCCAGATTCAAGATAACAACGTTCCATAAGCCTGTTTTCCCTGTTGAAAGGAGTTGTGCATGTTTCCAAATTACTGAAAAGCCTTTTTTTCCTCTGTGGATGTTCAAAAGAGGTTCACTTTTAGCTGTTCTTCCCACAAAATGCTAGTACATACCAAAGTTTCTCTGCTCACTGTTAAGTTTGTGCTTAGTGACTTACTGTTGTCCCTGTCTGTTCCTGTGAGAAGTGGAAACTTAAACAACAGCTTAGTCCTTGTGCTCTCTTACCCTCAGCAGCCCAGAATCTTTGTTGTCATTAACATCACCTCACTTTGCACTTTGTCAGGATACACATGCAAACTGTACATTGAACACAGTTTTGGGTGAAGGAGAAATGGTAAACAAAAAAGAAAAAATCAAACTGAGTTGCTCTTATGTTGCTAGAAAAAGTTTGAGGAAAAAAGGCAAAAGTAAGTGCATAACAGGTTTGTTTCCAAGATCCACTCATACTGACAAGTTCTTTTGAGCCTTAGAGAAAGAGCAGTCTAACATGTCTTGGGTTGCAGCTGTAATCACAACTATAAATAACTGTTTGAAAATCAATTCCAGGAAAATCTCACATATTTGGAAAGAAAGAAAAATGCTCTTTTGCACTTCAGTCTTGCATGGGAGTAAAACTGAAATATGAACAAGCAAACAATTTATAACACTTCGTCATGTTGATCTGAAAATGTCTGAGTACAGGGGGATGCTGTGTCACCCAAAAGAAAATCTGCTTCTGCAAATAAGATTAATCAATGAAATGCCAAACTGAAGACAAATAGAAAGAGCATTCTCACAAGGATCTCCAAGTGTCCGAGAGAGATGGATGCTTGTAATGTGTAATTCTGTGCTAAGAACAAGGGAAAAATCAAGAGACATGAAGCAAGAAAGCAGATGTTCTGCAGTAGTAAAGAGAAGGAATGAAGGGTGTTTAGAATTTGGCTTCTGAGTCAAGTCGGAGAAGAGCTCCTGGCAATGGTGCATATCAATACTGAAGGGAGAGCTTCAGAGGGTATCTTAAAGATCACAGACCTTTCCAGAGAGAAATAAAGGGTGATATTTTGAGGCACGCAATTTAGATTCACTGAGAAACACACCCCTTTAAGGTTTCCTCCTCTTAATAAGTAGTATTTATTTATATATAGCATTTAGACTGTGAATTTCTGCTGCCTTTTAACTATTTATATAAGAGAGAAAAAAAAAAGTCCATGATATTGATTTCTGTAATAAGACACTTTGGCAGGTGTGAAGACTTAAACACACATGCTTATAGTTGGAGTGTTGTCTTTAAGTGAAATGATGAAGTAGGACACTCACGGAGTTGTAAACAAGATGAGGTTCCTATCTGATGAACATTGCAATATGTATGGATTCATTTCCTATAAATACTTTTCATAGCTGCTTCATCTGGGTTGTTCATAAATTAATCAGATTTTATATAAAGGATGTAGTCTTCAGGTACTATCTATTCTCTTCTAAAGATATTTCAGTAAAGAGGTCTGGATCGCAAAAAAAAAAAAAAGGAAATTGAAAACCAGGTGATGTTTTTTATCATAGCTGCAATCACAAGGGACCTACTTTCTCTTATATGAACTATTCAACTTAACCTGCTATTCAAGTTGGCAGCATACACAAGGCCTACGTACACCACCTTCTTTTTTTCGGTAACAGATATCTGTCTGCTTGGTAGCCAGCAACGAAGACAAAGCCAGACTCTTGGAGGTTTGCATTTGAAGGATAAGAGGCAGAGGTTACAACCTGGGATATAGGATTTTTTTATCTCCCCTTTGCTCAAGAACAGGGTACTCCATCCTCAGGTCTTTTCAAAATGCAACTCTAGAATATCTTGTGCAACCTGTTTTTATTAAACGACCTGCTTTTATTATACCCACTATGAGCAGAAAATTGGATTGAATAAGCGAAGGAGGTTCCCTTATAGTCTGCATAGTTCTGTAATTGCTAATGAAGAGTTAAGTAGAAGCAAGTTGCAATAATTTATCTGAATAAAGTGATGGAACTCCTTTTTTAAAATATTTTATAACATCTGAAAAATGTCCTGTTTATTAATGTACTAAAGCTTTCCTTTTTAAATAGCAAGTAATTAATTTTATTATAGTTCAACTTTCTGTTGTTACAAGAGCCGGTGACAGTTCCCTGAAACAGGGAAAACATTTGTTTTTCTGCTTAAAGAATCTGAAAGTCACTGTAATGACTGATAAATGCCTGTCTAGCTCTGCACTGCTGTATTGAAAGTGGTAAATAACAATAATATGAGGATAAGTGCCTGCAGGACACTGGAAGGGTATTATCGCTTAATGCAGAAGCATTGTATTAAAAGGTTTTTTCCCTATGTGTGTTCAGTCACTTTCTGAACTCATGTAAAACTTTAGCATTCACAGTTTTCTAGAGTGAGAATTTACAGCTTATTGCACAGAGAATCACCTCTCTGGATGTTTTGGACACAGTATCTGAAATTTTACTAAATGGCACTTGTTTTTGGTACTATTTTCCTTTGGGTAAGTATTTGCCTTTCCCATAACAAGTGGTTTTGCAGATCTCTCTTTTATCTAGCTTATCAGCCATCTTGGTTCCAGGCTAAGTTGGTTCTAGGCTATTCTTTATATAAATATCCATCTGTTTGTGTGTATGATGTCTTGGGAAAGATGGTGACCACAGCTGTGGGCTGATATTGATGTCTACTCAACAACAACAAAAGACTGATTTGAGTAGGCTGAATTCCCAGAAGTCAGTAACTGCCAATAGATTTGTATTTATTTTTTGATGCCTGGCAGGAGGTATTCCCCAGCCCATGAGCCTCCTAATCTTATTTCATTGTGAGAGTTCTTCTGTGTTAGTACAATGTACCATCTTTGAGGAACCATTAAATACTTCATGTGAAGGTTTCACAGCAGTGGTCTTTGCTCAGCACCAAAAAAGCTTCCCTGTAAACTAAAGAAATTCTTGTTTATCATGAATTAAGGAATCAGAATAAAAAATTAATACACAGATTGGAAAAAAAATCAAAGGTAAACAAAATGAATCTTAACTCTATGCTTGCAAATAAGATTCCTTTCTAGCATTTTTAGTGTTTCTGTCTAAGTGTTTGTCTCATTTCCTCCTCCTTTGATCTTTTCTCCTTTCTTATTCTGCCCCCTTGGTAAAGCTTTCCCTATCTCTCCTTTCCTGTGTTGTGCCTTAACTAGCATATCCCACTACTCGTGCAATGGGTAGGGTTTACATCTCAACTAAATCTTAAACGTCTTAATGTCACCCCAGTACTGTCTCTTTTGTTAATGTGGAGACATTTGTTATAAACATGGTTCTTTTGTAGCAGCCCTGTTTAAGAACTGGAACTCCGGCTTAGATTTTTCTCTTTCTATCCCTGCATGATGAATGCAAGCAGCTAAAACATACTAATGAGTGTTGTAGGCAAAGGGCATGCCAAATCTGTGATCCATTACAGCTTTTGATAAGCATTACTGCTTAAACTGCAGTAAGCTGAATTGTGAAGCACTATGACTCCTGAAATAAACAGGTTTCTGACAGCGTTTTTCTTGAAGAAAAATATAACAACTCTGTAACAATAGAGCACATAGAAATTGTGTGCCTTTCTCCGTAGATCATGACTTTTATTTTTCAAGATTGGACACATAATTAAAGAGTATATTCTTTGGCAGATAATGATGAAATCTGGACTGGTTTGTTTGTTTTGTGTGGTTTTTTGGTCTTTTTTTTTGTTTGGTTGGGGTTTTTTTTGGTCATTTAGCAAAAAAACTGTAATGGTCTTTAAAAGCAAAGGAAATACATTTTCTTTTGTTGGCTCAAGCTCAACGAGGGAGTGCCACAGGACAAGGTGGATGAGGGGAGCAGTAAGGAGATACATAGGTGTTTATTTCTGGGTCACTTGAATCTGACCCAGATCAATACCACCTGAAATTTCTTGCAAATTGGTATCTCTTTAGTTAAACATGAAATGACTTGGCATTGCCTCTACTACATTGTAATTTCTCTATCTTCCTTAATTTTTGAAGCTGGAATTGCAGACAATTGCAAAAATAAAAGCAACTGCTCGTATAAGTTTTCTGCAGTTGAATGGATGCCAATGTTTTATCACAGAAGCATTTCTCTCAGCAAGTACTGAGCCTGCAACCAGGTCCTAACAACTCTGCAGGGATGGGGATTTTTTAATTGTTTGGGTAAACAACTCCTAACCACAGGGTGAGGCATCATTTGATGTGAAATTCTTTTTGGAAAGTGGTTAGATAAGATCCTTAGCAGCTGAAAGTGTATTCTCCATGTAGGTGCCATCTGGACCACCATTTCATGTGAACCCTCCTAGAGACACAAACCCCTGACATGAAGCTGTGCCCCAATGTTTTCATATCACAAAGCCTAGCTTTTCTCAGAGTCCTCTTTCCAAAGTGTTTTCAAGACTTCAAGGTATTCAGGTGTTCTTTCTCTGGGCAGGGTTTCCTTAAAACCCTATTTGCATTCATCGAAGGCTTACCAAGTTGGCTGTGTCTGGAATGAAATTTTACTTCACTGGAAAATTTCTGGAAGCTGTTCTCCCAACAACTTCTGTTTCTAAAGCTGCCTGTATGAAACTCTAACCTCTCTGAAACTGAAGAACCCAGATGATGGATGAATAGAAAATAGTGGAACTAATATGGTGCATGATAATCTTCTTGGCTCAAACACTAGTCCTTGATGTATCACATCCTCTAGCCATCATCTGATAACTGCCTGTTTTTGCTGGCTCTTTCAATTTTAAGCTCTTTCAGGCATAGATGTCTTGCTGCATTTTCCACACTCAACACTTTTTAAAACTTTAATAATTTCCCTTGTTACTTCCATGGAATTCTTGTGACTAAAAAGAGAAGGTTTTGCTCTAGCTTTGTGCTCCAGTTCTGGCAGCACTCTGTGCTTTTCATCCTGGCTCATCCCATTTACCCAGCCCTTGGGTAGATTAGATTACGGGACAGGTAAGAGAATATTTACAACAAATGATTAATGTAAAACATTCACCTGATCTGATATGGAAGAACATTTTCTTTAAAGCCTTATTCAGGTACAATTTAGATTTGTTGCGGTCCCAAGAGTTACTGTTTACTTCCCAGAGTAGATGCAATTTGCTGACATCTAAGTGATGAGTTCTTTCAGTGTACCAAAATTTAAAAAAAAAATAAAAATCACAGGAGATTATCAGTTTAGAAATGTTCTGCTCTGGTAGTGAAAACAAAATGGTGCTGGTCTCCTCTAAAACATACCTAAAGATCCAGGACTGACATCTTTTACCTCACTGACATCTTTTACAGCAGCCCAACTACGATGATTTTATTAGGTTAGCATGTAATTTACCAAGTGTTTGTGCTTTCACAGGGCAGGCTATGCAAGCAAACTCTAGTTTTGTTCTCGTTTCTCAGTACACAGGTAATGTGTAGTACTGAATTGCAATTGATTTCTCAGAGGGAATTTAGGATGAATTAAATGCTTGTAGTGGAGGGGTAACAGCGATAAAGGGCTATTAAAGGTGATTTTGTGCATGCACTGAGAAAAACAACTTTTGTTCTCCATTTTGTTTTAATTTCTTGAAGACCAGAAAAGCTCAGAAGTATTTTGCTTAGTACAAACATAGCAGAAGTCTTAATTATGAAGTAAGCCTGTAATAAATCAGAAACCTCTGCATTAAAAATGTGGTTTATGGTTTGAAGAATATGTAAGAACTTCCAAAGCTGGGTAGAGTTGTGTGGATCAGGGTCACAGATGTGAGAGGAACTGCCTGTAATGGGCACCATCACTGGGCATGTAGGTTTGTACCATACAATTTATCTTCCCCAAGATAGTTTCAGATCCCTGTGGTCAAGCATAGTTGAACTTTTAAGAAAGTGTTGGCCAATTCTAGATGCCTGTGGTCTGACAGGGCATATTTCAGTGTTACTGCAATACATCATGCAGAGCAATTTGCAATAGCCTGCAAGTTCCTTCATTAGCAGAAGTGAGATGCACTTTACTGGTACTACCAGGCTGACTAGCCAACTTTGTACAAATGAAAGGAGAAAGGAGGGTGATGCTCCAGTTGGGGTGAAGACCTTGTGGCATTATCCAAGGTCTTGGTGTCTATTTCAGGAGAAATGCTGCTTTAAAGGTGTGTTAGCTAGTGACCTACTACACCACAGCTCAGTTTCTAACATGGTCTGGACTGGCTGGACCTTCTTGGCTAAGCTTTATATAAAGATGTTGAATCTGATAAAGTGTCAAATATTCACTTCTCACTTCTACTCTGGAGTGATTTACATAATTTTATTAAAAGGTAGAACAATAAAAATCACAGTGCTTGGAAAAAAAAAGTGAAGAGTCAGAAGAGGGAAAACAGTGTTCACCATTTTTTTTTCTTGAAAGTCTAAACTCTGCAGATTTTTCTAAGTGTGTATGTGTGTCTTAAGCAAATACCAGAATGTTTTCCTGTGGAGTGCTTGATGAATTCAAACACAGGACAGAAATTTAATAACTTATTCTCTTCCACCCTCTGTAGGTAATGCAGTATAATGATTTGAATTTGGTGTAAACCTCAACCTGCATGTATGTTCAAACATTAATTGGAAGCACCAAACTTTGACCTTCTTATTGATAAACACTCTGGTTAATAGTCTTACTGAAGTGAAGGACTCCACAGTGCAGCTGTGACCAGAGTACTTCTGAGTAATTTCACTGAATATAAGTCAAGTCAGAAAAATAGATGCAGTAAACAAAAATTTCATGTCTTCATCCTCATTTTCTCATTAGCCACTGGCTATAATTTACTGTAGTACCATATTTTATTGTCTTCCAGAAGAAGTGCATATTTTTTGAAGAATAAAGGGAATTTATGTTTTGCAGAGGTATGTTGTTGAACTCAAAGACAAATGCTTCAAATTATTAGGCCTCAGCTCTTCTAACTTAATGAATAAACCATAAAAACAAGATGAGAAAGAATAACTCAATCTGCTGAAAATTGGATCCTTGTAAACAAAAGAAAAAGTTGCCATAGTGCAATAGGCACTGCTCTTCCTGGAATATGAGTTGTTGCATTTATCAAACTAGGAATAACATACCAGAGCATAAGGAAGGTTCATTCCTCATATTATTAATGGGTGTAGGTAATGAATACGTCCCTGAAAAATAAATGCAATAATTATTTTAATGAGTTGTTGAAAATTTTTAATTGCATGAAACTACTGCTTGTCTTTTCAGTTGTAGCTGTTTGCTATCACAAAGCATTCACCTTCAGAAGAAAGACTGTAGGAAAGCTTCAAACAGACAACATTGTATTTTCAGGAGAAATTATACCCCATTTTACATCTAAATCCTGAAGGAAATAGCTGATGAAGATGGGAGGCTGCTGGTGGGATACATGGATGCTCAGGATGGTGAGTGAACACCAATGAGGAAAGTAGTGAGAGGGGCAAAAAAGTCTTATTCCTGGAAATAAAAGGAAAAATGAAGTTATTTTGCATGAAAATATTCAGTTCAGGCTGCAGCTGGGCAAGGCTTTCTCTTGCCAGGGAACACAGTTTTGCTGGTCCCATCGGCCACGCCAACTTGCTGCCCACTCTGGGGCCACCCCAGTGGCCAGCCAGCAGCTGGCTTTGTCTGTCAGATTTTCACTTTTTAAAAAAAATCGAGTAATCACTGTCCAAACATTAACCCAAACTCCCATATGTCTGCTGAACTCAATATTTTGCACTGGTTAGTCTGTCTCTGGTTCTCAGCATAATGATATATCAGTTTGACTTCTAGACCTAACATGGTAACTAGTATTTCAGAAATCATCCTATATATATTTCAAACTGTTAAATGAATAATTTCATTCGTTTGAAGAACATCAATGTTTACGTATTTTGTCTTGTAAATTTAGAAAGTACTTTGGACTTTCCAGTTCACTATTTTATCCCTCTCAATAAGAAGCAAGAAAGAAACTTTTATATTGACATTTTTCCTGTTGCTTATCTGCTGCTTACCATTAGTTTAAGAAAATGAATGTAATTTTGATAGTGTGGAATTGTTTTTCAGGTTCTTCCAATATTTACAGAAATTAAGTAAGTTTCTTGTTACTTTTAACCAGGAGGGAATATCCATCTTCTATAGCCATAAAAAATGAAAGCCTGTGAGAATAAATATCCCTGGAGAAGTGTATGGCAGGTGAAAAGAGTGCTTAAGGTTCCTGGTTTTTCACTGTTATGTTTTACATACCAGCACTCCAGCTTGCTTAAATTTTTTAAAATTATTTTCAGACATGTTAGTGCTCTACATTATCTATGCATTTGAAACTGCAAACACTGTCTGATGGGCCCAAGGGGAAAGTAAGGTCAGCGCTCCACTGACTTTTGAGCTGGGATTCAAGTCCCAGAGATGATTAGAGTCTTACTGTCTCATATGCAGAATGCAATGCTTGCTACCAACACTTTTGAACAACAGGTGAGCTGGAAAGGCTCTCTGCTGGGGAGCTGGGAGACAGCACATGAACAAACTTGGTGAGCATTGGTTATGGTCTGTGATAATGGACACAGTGAACAATGTGAACGTTATTTGTTGGTGATGTTTCTTGTTTACATGTTGTCACAAATTCAGTGTTGAAACAAAAAGTGCCTGCCCCAAAGTGTGCCCAGCGAGAGGACAGAGGGAGGATCCTCTAATTAAATAGAACTCATCCTTCAAGGAAATGGAGATGACCAGGTGGATTTTAAAGAGGGATTTGAATTACCATTTAGGTAAACTCAGTTTGGCAGATACTAGTGAATAAAGTAGCTGTGCAAAATGTGAATTCTGCCACAAAGACTGAGATTTTCACTGAAACATGCAGAATCCAAAAAGTGCTTTTATGTTGCCTACCAATGAGATGCAGAAAATTTGCAGAGTCCAAATTATAAACTTGCCATTGCATAAGTCAATAATGTACAAGGTGCATCAGCAAATTCTGGATAATCCTTGATTTTCATGTGTACCACAAAATGCATGGAAAGCATTGTCGTGGTACAGTCCTAAAAAGAGTTTGCACAAATTTAATGTTAATAATTTATTATTCTTATTTACCCAGCTGATTACAAGAGTGAAAGAAGTATGAAGGAAAGTTCTCTAAATCCATATAATTTTGTTTTTAAGATTTTATAAGATTATATAAAGAATCATATTTACTGGTGATTGAATTAAATAGAATGCTCTGTTTGTACTCCTTATTTTCTTCCATTGTGAAAGTCTGTGAATTTTAATTGGCCTATGAATTTTTTCTTTGATTAAAAGCATATATTGGGATATATTTTATTAGTATGTAATTTTGTGTCATTTCCATTACTTATGAAAAATTGCTATAGGAATAATTAAAGTCAGAATAATTATGGTTTTAAGAAATGATTTATTTTCTTGATTATATTTTCATATGGCTAATAATTTTGCAAGTTGAGTTCTAAAACATCTTAATTTCTGTAGCTGAATTTATTGACTAAACAATTTATAGGGGCATTATGTTGGCTACTTATTAGAAAATACCTGGAAGCACTCTTCCACAGATTTGCTATTTGGTACTCCTTTTATTCATTGCAAAAATACTGATCATGAATTGAAAGAGATTTGAAGAGGGAGATGCTGAGCTCTTCTCCCTAGGATCCAGTGATAGGATGTGTGAGAATGGTTCAACATGGTTCCAGGTGAGGTTTAGAGTGGACATTAGGAAGCATTTATTTATCAAGAGGATGGCCAAACGCTGGAACAGGCTTTGCAGAGAGGTGGTTGATGCCCCAAGCCTGTCAATGTTTAAGATGTGTTTGAACAATGCCCTTAATAGGTGAAATAGCTGGAATTCAGTGAAAGGATCCCACCTTTGGTTTAGGCTTTAACTGTAGGAAGGGCTCTGCTTTTAAGTCTGTCCAGGGAGTTAGATCAAATTTTTTAAAATGGAGTCTTTAGACCTATCTACAAAGTCTTATGTACAAAGTTGCATCTGTCCATGCTACTCAATATGTACAGATATCATACCTAGATTCACAAATTCTCTAAAAGAATGAAAAAATATTATTTTTGGCTGCTCATACAGGGAGTTATCTGATTTGCACTAAAATCACAATTACTATTCTGTACAGATAGGCTTCTTAGGCTTCTTAGCCTTCTCAGGTGACAAGACAAAAATTACAGGTTCTTTATAACTTCCATAATTTTTTTTGTTTGTTTTACATTTTTCCTGTTCTTCTTTGTGAAGAAGCTTCCAGAGACCAAAAAAAATAATTTTTTTTTCTTCTTACACTGTCAGAGCATATTGATCCTTCCTGAAAGCCATCCCAGGTAGCAGTGTGTCATATGTTCTCTCTTATTGCTTTCTTACTCCATCCTTATCTTCAATCTGTCCTAGCAGAATTGTACCAAGTACTGCTGTGGTCATTATTTTACCACATAACCGAGCAAATAATTACAGGTTTTCATGCAGAATTTACGGTGTAAGTTAATTACTACTATAGCCTGGCCTGGGGCTAGATGCATCAATGCAATTAGCTTTTTCCACTAGATTTTTATTCCAACATCTTTCTTAGTTGTCGACAGTTTTGAATCTGAGAATATCTCATAAACAGTGGGTTATGTGGACTGTTTTCACCCTTACTAAATTAATAGGGCATAAAAGCAGGCCTGGGTTACAAGCTGGAATTCTCTATCATCCTGAAAATCCAGCTAAAAGGAAGGAATTTTGCAAATAAAAGTTTGGTGATTGCTGGTGATTTCACATGTTAAAGCTTTCAGTAAGTCTTCAACAGTGCCTCCACTTCTGGATGTAATTCTGTCTTTGGCATTTTGCATTTTATCTTCTCAGGAACATGCACTCAGGAGAAACATTGCTAACTATTTTAATGCCAGCACAGTATTTCTCACTGTAAGTACAGTCTGGTCATTGTATCACAGCTGCAGGTGGAGAGAAGGAGAGGGTCTCACATTCAGCTGTGTTTGGAGCTTGCTTTGTTTTGGGGCAGACTGAGCAGGCTGCCTTCCCCTGTGTCTTCAGACCTGCCCTTTGCAAGGAACTGAAATGCAAAGATCTTGGACTTCAATGGTAACTCTGCACAGCATGCTGCCATGAAGAGTGGAAAATGCTGTCCATCCCAAATCCACGGTGGTGTGCACCTGGTGAGGTTAATACTGCATAACTTGTTTGAGTTTAGAGAAATTTTATAGGTACTTAAATTTTCAGGTGTTATATTTTATTTAGCTTTGTTTTTGCAAGTCAGCAAAAGCTAAAAGAAAACTGGAATGAAAGGTTACTCACCATCAACAAGGGTATATTTACATATTTTTGTTCCTGAACAAAAATAAATGAAGCATTGCTAATGAAAGCTAAACAAGCTCTTACAGCAAGTAAAATTAATACATTGGAAAAACGATTATTCTGGAAATTTACACTGTGATAGTAGAAAACTGATGGCAAACTAGAATTCTCCCAAACCTCTAACAGCTGTTAAACATACTGTCATGCACTATTTACTTTCCTAAAGTGTTTAAGTAAGTTGTTTTAGAGACAAGTTAGCTGTCCATGCATCCAGCTGGTAGAAAAAGGAAAATCCTTTAACAGAAAGGTAATTCATCACACAGAGGTAATCCATCACATAACTAGAACAAGATTTGTATTATTTATGTTCATATTTGATGTTTTTCTAACCCATTGTTTTGCTAAGACAGTCTGATGGCATGGGCTAATCACTTTTTGAAGTAGTTTTTGGATTGGTTTTTAGATCCATTTCTTTAGCTGTAAGTTTTTCTTCTTAGGAAAGGGTCAAAGAATCATAACATGTTTTCAAATGAAATCTGCTTGTGTGAAACATGGTGGAAAGGACTAGAATCTCAATCCTAAAACACAGAACTAGAGAGGTTATGAGAGGGGACAAGAAGGAAAAGTCAGAATTTGAGAGTGAGTTTGCAGACCCGATCACTTCCAAGGATCAGTAGATCCATGAGCAGCCTACTGTTTCCCAAAGCTGTTTACCATAAACTTAATGTGAAGGGAATATTTCTCAGAAAAACAAAGTAGTCATGCAGCTCCCATATTTGTTTGGGGATTTTTTAGTTGTGCTGTTTATTTTGAAACCAGGAATCAAGGCTGGGCAAAACCATCAGATCTAGGTGCAATGAGGTTAGAGGTGATATTAACTGAACGGAAAACTGCAGTGGAAGACAATTTGCCTTAGAGGTCCTCAGTTGCCTGAGTCATGGGTGGGCTGAATTCTTGTGAAAATTAATGGAAATTTCTGATCCAAACCTCAGAACTGTCATTTTTAAAAGTATCTCAATCTGTGCTTCTGCAGACCTTTTATAGCCAGTGAAGGGGACTGCCTTTGCTACCTGCTGGTAGCTGATGGTGGGCTGAGGTTGGTACTGCCTTCCCTGCAGGTCAATTGCATTTTAAAAGTGAGGCGCAGGTTCTGCATTTAACCCAGCAGGGTACATTTTAAGCAAGCTAACTGTCACCATTCAGGCATACAGCAAAAGCAACGAGTCACTTTTGCCATGTGGTGCCATTTGGCAGGAGTTAAAATACAATTTTTGAGAATGTTAACAGCTGTTTAGAGATTATTTGCTATTTTGCAGAACTATGGTTGTATGAAATTGCATAAACCCTAATTCTCAAAGAAATGTACCCTCAGCTGGGTAGCAGTTTCTAAAGTGTCCTCTTCCCAGTGACTTCAAGCAGGGCTTTTGCTCTTAAGTCATCCATGTGTTTTTTGAAAATACAACCATATGGTGCCTAAATATAACTTCAGGAGTTTAAATTTAGCTCCCTGTTTTTTAAACATCTGCCTTCACTCCTTTAAGCCTTAGCTGAGTGAGACTATTTTTTGCTTTTAGCTTGAAAGCGTAGACCTGTAAGGCCAGCAGGTTCTTCCCCTAGATACCCTTCCAGATTCACAGTGATAATTGTGCATTTGCTTGTCCTCAGCAGTTTCTGTCAAATAGGTTGAGATGATGGCATGCTTTTTCAGTGTCTGCTTAAATGCTTTAATGTCAATTAGTCAGTATCTACCCTCCTAGCTATAATATGTGCATTCTCAATGGCTCTTCCAGTCATTAAAAAAGCACAGGGCAACATTGCTTGGGAGCCTGCTATGCAGAAGCAGCATAGGAATGGGGGATGGGAAGGAACTCTGGGTCAGTAGCTCAAGTCACCTGCCAGCACCTCCTGAAATCCTCCTAGAAAATTTTCAGGCTCTATCTTAGAGCCTGGATAGATTTTCTTGTTCTTATTTATTCTATTAGCTGTTACAAAATATTGTGTTTGAAAAGTTATCCTTTTAATTGCCAGTTGGAAATTATTTATGGTCAGTTGTTCAGCTGCCAATGACATAAATACACATTTGCAGTGTTATTGATTGCTATTTTAAACAGTTCTTTTCCTGTCTGGTTTGTACCTGGACATGTTTACAGAGTAATTAAATGTTTCTGTTTTATGAGACTGGGGAAGGTTCTTCTTCAGTTATTCTGTAGCTTATTCCTAGGCTTATTGATTGATTATGTGACTATCCTTGGGATGCATAAACTATGGGTTTAAATATATATGGATGTAGAGGGCTTAGGATTCAAGCTGTCTGACCAGCTGGGGTGCTGCCTGACTGTTGGGCTCTCATGGGAAGAAGGGAATCAGTCAGTGCTTTTCTAAAGAAAGAAAGGAACCAGTTGTTTGAATAAAGAATAATCTGTGTGTAAAAGAATGGTTTTGAATACTGATTTCTCATAGATGTTAGGGTACAGACAGCTAAATGGACAAGGGATCACAGCGGTGAATTTCAGGCACATGCATTCTTCCATTCATCATTTTGTATTGATTAATAATCATCCCACTGCTAAGATGGCTGGAATTCAGAATCACATCCAGCTCCCTATCTTTCAATGAAGAGAGAGTTTAAGCATTTATTGCAGCCTTGTGATTTTGATTTATGGAGTTGGGTATCCAATTTCGTCATTTTATCAGATATCAAAATACATGAATTCCTGTTTGGATATCTCCTTCTTGTGTGGGGTCTGTGCTAGGTTATTTAGTCCATCTTTGGTGAAGGTTACTTTGACATGCTTCTTATTGTGTTAGCATTTGAAGAATCTTTTGATGTTACTTTTTTCTTTCCTCTACTTTTGCATTTCTCATCTACATGGAGCAATTGGTGAAGAATAGCATTTATTATTTTGAAAGATTTTTATTACGCTCTTATTTCCCAGAATATTCCCGCAGAGGACAATCCATTTAGTTCAGTACGTAGCCTTGTTTACAGACTGAAAGTGGAAAATGATAAATTAATTTCAAAAGAGGCAAGGAGTTTAGCTTTTGAATTTTATTATTTAATTGTATGTCCCTGCACAAATTGCACTGTTTAATGAGAAATTTTTCTCTCTAGACTTGTGATAGTGATATTTGGGAAAGAGAAGGAGTTGTGAGACTAATGACTATCTAAGAATTGGCTGAGAAATCAGAAATGCAAAGGACTATGCAAAATTACCAAAAGTTTCTTCTGTGGGATAATTATGGCTAAAATTTGTTTTGTTTGTAACAGAATTTATTCATATACTTGCGGTCGGAACTTTCTCTTTCTTCTACAATGTTAGTTTTAGTATTGTGGATAGAAATTATATTAGGAGTAAAAGGCTTGTGTGGAAAATACATACTAGAGTGCATGAAAAGGCCTGGAATGTCTATTGTTAGAGTTACAGGCTTTATGCAGTCATAAGTCAAAACATGATCACTCTGGGTTACATTGTTGCAGTTCAGTGCAGAATTCACCTGATGACTGCTTTGAGCCTAAGTGCAAATTTATGAACCTTCACCAGGCATTGCAGTGAAGGAAACGTTAATTAGATGACAATGAGACAATAGTATGAGAAGATGAGAAAACTTGATTGCTGTTTGTCACTGATTATAACACTTAATTGTCTATAAGTTCTTTCAAAGTAATAAAAATAATGAACCATTGCCATAAAAATGAATCTCATTGAGACAGTGCTGGCAATGGAAATGGACCAACAAACTTCATCAAACCCTGAAACAGACCATAACACGAGAATGGAGTGTAAGCAGAAAAATTTTAATTTACTTCCCCTAGGACCACAAATTTTCTGATTGGTTTGTGGAGGTTCAGCAGCTGCTGCTCAACAGCACTTTGTAAAATCAAAGCCATGCCTTTCCTACAACAATCTGAGAGATCATCATGGACTACCTGTGTTTGAGCTGAGAGGCCTCACTGAAACCCAGAGAAAATTCACAGAACCTAAACTGAATGAGAATATCTTGACTCAGCCCTGCCACTTCAGAGAGCTGAATTCAGAGGCATGACTATTCTCTGTGGGAAAATCAGAATGCTTTTACTGGTTTCTGTGGTTCTTTTCACCAACACAGCCAGAGGCATCCCTGGGTGAGACTATTTACAAGCACATGAACATAATGATGCTGCTTCCAGATGGGTGCCAGCATTGCTTCATGGCATGCATTGTGCTGTGATGGGTCTATTAGCTCAGTCCATTTCCTGCTCTGTATTCTACATTGGCGCCCATCTTTGGGACATATTTATGTTAACTTCTTTTATTTTTCTGCTATCTTCAAACAGCGGTAAAAGGAAGAGGAAAACAGCAAAAGGTTTCAGTCCATATAAAACCTACAAATTAAATATTGCCTAGAAAAGTAGTAATTTGAGATAAGCTGGAGTGATCTCTCTTGTCCAGCTTTGTCACTTAATTCAAATTATTCTTCCACTTGTGAGATGCTGACATGACTCAGTGTAGATTCTAGCAGAAAGCCCTGTGGTATAGAGGAGTGGAAGACAGTATTTTCAGAATTAAAATCCTGGAGATCACCTTTAACTTGGCTAAGACAATTTAAATGTCATCATATTGTGGTGTTGTTGCAAGCTCTCTGCCTGCTTCCCAAGTGAAAGATCAGTTTTTAATCTGTTACTCTCAGTATTAAGGGTCATTTTTGTGTTAAAGAGTTATGTGATCTGACCTTGTCCAACTGGTTGGTCTTTTAATCAGAATTGTATTCAGCTCCCCATGTTCAGCATTTCCAATTTATTAATCTTTTCTGCTGCCTCTGGAGCCTGGTATGCTCTTTTTTATGCATTTGAGAGCACAGAATATTTGACATGAATGCAGTAGCACTCTGGTGGAGATCAGTCATTTTAAACATCACCTCTTAGCATAACTTAATTTCATGCTACTTTTGCACCGTACTGTCAAATCTGCTTAATACCTGTACTTTAATTTTGCTCACATTTTTCTCCTAAATATGTTTCTGCCAAATGTACTCATGCCATTAAATTGGTAACACATGGTGTAATCATTGCTTCTAAAAAGCTGTAAGGAAGATTTGCTTCCTGAAAGGGGTTATTATTTCCACATTGGATACATTAACATATATAGGCCACTGATGTAAATTTCAAGGAATAAGAGATTATAAAATTTATTGAAAATCACATGGACTTCTCCTTTTTTTTGCTCTCTCTTTTTTCTTTCTTTCTTTTTT
>VZTJ01006176.1:0-57235 GCA_013397795.1 Orthonyx spaldingii | reverse complement strand
ATTATTATTATTATTATTATTGTTTTATCCTGGTCACTGGATACTTTGACCTGAGAGTCATGGGAGCATTGGAACAGTTAAATTTGTCCAGGTCAATGCTTTCCTAACTTCATATGCCATGTTTGTGGCCCACAGTACATTCTCAGGCAGGAGTAAAAGAGCAGAATAAACATCTCACTAGTTTCCCAGACATAAACTTCCAGTTTCAAGACGTCTGCAGTTTAAAGGTTTGTTTTGGGGGGCCCTGGGCAACCTGACCTAGTAGGTGGCATTGCTGCTCTTGCCAGGAGGATTAGAAATTGATGATCTTTAAGGTCCGTTCTCATCCAAACTAGTCTATAATTCTACTGGTTTGCTTTGTTTTGGTGTTTTTTAGCTATTTTCTGTGCATTTCTGTAAAATTCTGTATTTTAGCTATTTTCTCTACATTTTTCTGTGATACCCTCGTAACTTTTAAACCATGCACTTTTGACATCTGTGCAGTTTATGGCAACATGTTACATAATTTACTGTCCCATGGTATGAAAAGTCTTTTATTTTCATTGTGTTCAACTGTTTTCCTGATCATTGAAGTGGCCCCTAATTTCTCTTGATGGTGAACATTTTATATATGTCACTTTATCCAAGCTGTGATTTCATGAACTCCTGTCACATATTTCTTTCCCTTCTGTTTTCAGTAACTCAACTTCTGTGAGTTCATTGTCTTTAAAGGAAAAAAACCCAATAATTTACATTGGAAGGGTGCAGAGGAGCAGCAGACTTGGCTGTAATCCATACCTTACAATATCATAGTGGTTAAATTGGTTCAAACAATGAGCTACATTCTGTTATTTTCTGTTATACATGTATTCTTGTATTTATCCAGAGGTTTTGCTGACCTCTGGATCTGTGGAGGGCTGGGAGAAATAGCACAGTAGACATTGCTTTTGTAACCTCTCTGTCAATGAATACCATTTCATATATCATGTTCATAGTGTCATTAGATAAACAATTCTGATCAACAATTGTTAGTAATTTCTGAGATGTCTTATGGAATTTCTTTTGAAGCTCTAGAGAAATTTTTAAATATAATGAATGTTTGCACAAGACTTACCTGTGGGATTGATCTTAGATAGAAAAATACCACTTAAATAGTAGTATGGCTCTGTACATGCACTTTTGAAAACAGTGGATCGAATGAGTGTGTGCTTCAGTGGTACAAGGACATCCACCAGAAAATGCACTTTTAAACCCTGAGTTTATTTGATATAGGCTAAAATTGACCTGATTAGAATTGATATGGATTTACTTTGCTAAAATGGGCTTAATTTACTGCTTTTACTAGAAAAAAAGTGGGATATTTTGATTGTGGCAATTTTGATATCAGCTTTTGCTTGTGATAACCTTACCAAGGTTGGAATAACACAAAACCCAGCCAACCTGCATCCATCCAGATCAATACACAGATAAACTGCGGTTGCACCACCTCCTGATGAAAAATGGAATGGAAACATGCTAATTTTTTCCTGGATTCATACATTAGTCTTCTGGCTGAGCAAAACA
The DNA here is from genome assembly GCA_013397795.1 of Orthonyx spaldingii. Classification (NCBI taxonomy): domain Eukaryota; kingdom Metazoa; phylum Chordata; class Aves; order Passeriformes; family Orthonychidae; genus Orthonyx; species Orthonyx spaldingii. The sequence goes on along the minus strand of VZTJ01006176.1, from coordinate 55,693 downwards.
GCAATTTAAGGGCACACTAAAAAAACCTTTATAGCCTCATCCTTCCAACAGCTCTGCCACAGGCAAGGTATATTTTTCCCCAGGAAAGGAATTGCTGGCAAGGTTCTGCGGTGCCACCGTGTTTCTGTTAACTTTCCCTCAAATATTTAAAGCTTTGCAGCTTTTTTTAGCTTTTTCTTTTGCACAGTATTTTTCAGTCTTTCAATATTCTGCAATTTATGTAATCAATCCTAATTAACCAGCACAGCTTGAATGTAAAATTAGGACTATCTGTCCTAAAATATTTATGAGATACCTTGCTGCAGAACTGGAAACCCATTTGTGAAATGCTGTTGGCTGCAGAGATCCTGGATACAGCTTTTCAGCCAGGTGTCAAAATCACAGAAGAGCCACTGTACCACTACAAGAAACAAAAGTAACCTGGACAAAAATCTTGTATGCACAGGTAGTGCCTAAGAACAGATGAGAAATGATGTTAAATTAATATATAGCTTGCTGTGATTTAATACTTTTGTTTTACTATAAAAAAATCACAGTCTATAAAATTTTACACTGGGAAGGAAAATGGACAAATTTAGTTACCAGCTAAATATTTGTTCAATTCCTGTCAAACAAAACAATTCAGCCCGTTTTAATTTAACTTTACTACTGAGGTAGTAAAGTTAAATCATAAACTGTTTTTGGCTCATTGCAGAGTTGTTTGAAAATTGTTTTTTGAAGTCTGCAGTTAGAGGGAAAGCATTCCACACATTTTCATAACATGTTACTTGTATTCTGAAACTCAATATATTTATTGCAACAAATGTCACAGTGAAGTTATTGAAATTGTAATTGACAATATAGTTCAAAATTATGTACATTAACAGATGTTCATGCATATGCTGTTTATTTTCATAAAGAGAAAAACAATACAACAGTTCTAGTGCTTTTATGATATTGATTTCCAAGGTAATGAAGTGGTTACATGTACACACAGACAAGTGTACAGGTGGTAAATGAGCCATCTGTCCATTCTTGATTTGTTCACAGGTGAAACCACTGGGATTCCTTGCTGAGACTGGCTGTTTCCCTGTGTCTTTAAACAGAGCCTAGGGTGGGTGACTGGGATGTAGGCATGTCCCTCTAGGTATCAGTAACATGAGATCCCTGGCATCTCTTCAGTGCATGCCATTAGTGTCTCTTCCCCTTGAAGCCTTTTATCTCTGAAAGTTAAAGATATCCAACTTCTGTGATTGTTTTCCCAATAAATTCAATTCTTTGTTCTGCACCCCAGAGGATACTACAATTTGCTCTTCAGGATGTTTTTCATTCTCCCTGTCAAAACTAACACTTCTCTCACTCTTCAATTTTTTTAAAATTTTATTGTTGTTGTTATTATTGTTATTGTTTAGAGATCTATATACTGTATATGGTCAGCAAACTATTTGATCTCAGGGCTATATCAGCAGTTATGGGTTTCATATTAGCAGATAATGCCTAGCTTTTTCTGGATTCAGTCGTAGAGGAATTTTAAATCTAGCGTCTATCTCTTGTTGAGGCATGGGTTTATAATGAAAGATAGGAATGATAGACTTGTTCCTTAGGAACAATTACTGCAATTTTTGATTTGTATAAAATCTTGAGTGTTTTGATTTATTATTTTTATTTTTTTTTTCCTTTGTGTTGAACTGTCTTTAATAGCTACTTCAAGCACTGGTTGCTCTTGCAGCATAAATTTACTAATTTGATTAATTTTCCTTGCATATCTGTGTTCAGGCTAGTCATCCTCATAAACTATGGAGTGTATTTTCTGAATCCTTCACAAAGGCTGCAGTAGCACTGGCACCTTAGTGCTGCCTGAACGTTTCTGCTTTTCTTATAATAAACTAATGCATGGTTTAACATCGACCTTCTGAAGCTTTGTTGGGTGAGTTCCCTAACACATCTCTCTCCTCCAAATATTTGCAGCTTCCTGCTGAAGAGCACTGTGACTTTTGCCTGCCTTCCTTTTTTTGTTACCCCCAATTAGATCTAGCATAATTTTGCAGTTGGCCATTTCATTAGCTCATTCAGTGAAAATGTGTGGATTTCCCTGGAAATTTAAAGGCACAGGCAAGCATGTAGGAAACTTGATCATAGTGGTGCTTATCATTCTTTCAAAGGGATTAATTGTACTCATAATGCCTGGTCATACTGCCTTCTCAGGCTGTAATTCACAGGTTTTTAATATCTAGAAAGCAACATGTCTTTCTCTGTATGACTTGTAAAGATTGACATCTCTAGAGATTGTATTGTGGGGGCTTAAGTATATCAATTACCATAAGAACTTGTATTTTAAAGACACTTCTGTCTAACATGTAATGCAATGTTTGCATTAACATCACTTTGCTGGTCTGGTTTTCTTTTTTTCATTTGTCCAACCAGCTATCTCCACAATGACCTGCATTGTGAATGCTGAGATTACCTGAGCTGGTGTGCCATCCTTGGTTCTCTGCACACAAGCCAGAGAATAGGATGACAGGTTCAGGACATCCCTACCCAGGCAGTGCAGTGACCAACCTCCCCAAAGGGAGCCATCAGTTTCTCATGAGCTAACATCAGAAGATCCTAGCAGAATTACTTAGTTGTTGTGTGTAATATAATTGCTAACATCTTTCTGCACATACATCACACTTTTCAGGCCAGGGACAGAACTAACAAGGACACAAGAGCTCACTGAAGATTTTACCAGTTTTAGTGGGTACAAGTATTAGCTAACTCCAGATATTTATTCTAGCACCTCTGGAAACAGGCTTGAAAACACTTAGTGGGAAAGAATTGTTTTTTCCGTAATGGAGGTAGTATCTCTAGGTATGGTACCACCTGGATAGTACTGTGTGAAGTTTACAGAATATGTGCTACTGCTGATTAATAGAAATTCAAGCTCCTGCTTTCAAGTAAATGAAGAATTACCTAATGCTTTCTTTTAATGATCTCTCCTTACTTGGAAGCTGAGCAAGGCCCACGAAGAAATATTTTAAATTCCAAAATTGATATATAAATCTAACACCTAATAGGTGTTTTAGATATTGAAACTCATCAGCATGTAAATAGAGGTACTCAAGTCCATTTCCAACTGATTAATTATTATTGGCATCTCTGGGTGGCAGTCCTGTGTTCATAGTATTACTTTTCTATTAGATAAAATATGCCTCGTTTTTCTGTATTTCTGAGGCAGTAGAGTGCTAACCAAGGGGCTGAGGCCAGGAAAAGGTTGTCTCTATTTCCCATACTTTCCTCCTTTTTAGAATGGGCAGGCATAAGGGGTGGTAGCATTAGGTCTCTTGCTTGAAAGAATGTTGTCCCCAACGTTCTGGTGCAGGTGACCCCATGGGCTGGATGGCCCTTGCTTGCCATCCCCACAGCACCTTGCCCTGCAAATGGCATTTTTTGCTCGGAGCTCGCCTTCACTGGCACTGTGATACATTCACTGTGGCAGTGCATGCCCTCAGGGTAGGGGTTAACTGTGTGCTAACATCCTCTCTGAGGCAATACAGTAATTCATTGCTGAAATTAAAGACAACAGGGAATAAAAAATTACAATATTAATCTCCTGGAAATAAAGCATTCACAAGTAGTGTATCAAAGTGTGGACTCCTACCTCTAGCCAGTTCTGTCCTGCCTTTTCACTGTTATGCTTGTATTGTGCAAGAGGATTTTTTCTTTGTTGAACAGAAACATGTCAGGGTATCTTCCCTTTCCATGTCTCTCATTGGCAGTAGAGGTCTTAAACACTGAGCTTTTGACAAATGGAGTCTGTAAATGTTCATGGGAAGTGAATATTAGAAAAGCAAAAAACCATTTTTTAATTTTCAATTTTTAGTGTCTTTATATAGCTCTTCTCTTTATATAGAAATAGTTCTGTTGTACTAGCCAGAAACTAGCTGAAACAATCTGCAGTTTATTTCACATAAATATCAAGTATTAATCATTCAGCAGTCTTCCTTGTGGCCCTGCACCAGCTGAGTTGGAAGAAGCTATTTACTTTTACGTAGTTCTACTTATATTACACTTGCAGTTTTGAGTTTTCTGCATAATAATCCCTCCATTTTTGAAACAATGTTACAGGTCTACATGCTATGCATATGGTCTCTTGCAAATAAGTGAGGTTTTAAATTGTAATTGCTTCTTGAGAACAGGGGAGGAAAATTAAATGAAAATGAAGATAATGTAATATGGTGTGTTTAAAGTTGTTTGCAGGTTCAGTTCCTCCACAAACCTTCTGAATATTTTGTAGATCAAGAGAACAATTAGAGTGTATAGGTATTATTGCTTTTTCTGTAGTAATTTGCTACCTTTGTCTATTTTTTAAAAAGTGTAAACCAAAAAAATCTGTAAATATCTTAAAATAAGTGGTACATCTGTAACAGATGCAAAACATGGACTGGTATCATGTTTTCTGCACCTGCAGAAAATGTAGTAAAATTCACAGCTTCCTCTGGAGCCTCATAGGCCAGTTGCTCTTTGAGCCACAGAACGTAGTTGTTATTGTCATTATGTCTATTATAATATTGTAGATGGGAACTTAATATGAGCTGGGACCAAAAGAGAGTTTTAGCTCAGAGAGAGATTTTGGCAGGAATTTTAATAATGAAAGTAAAGCAACTAAGTCTTCAGATATATTCTGTGTGTTTTACCCTTACAACCTATGGTTTATCTCTCCTCTGCTTTCCCTCACAGTAAATCTCTAGAACTCTTCATTCTTCTTGCCAGAATTTAAGATCACTTTCACTGAATTTGTGTTCATCATAGGAGAGAAAAAATTGTAAAGGTTAATTTATGGGCAAAGATTTATGAAGCAAAACCAAAAGTGGTTTGGAGCTAGTTTTTCATAAACAACTTTTTAGCCAAAGCTTATTAGCTTTCTCTTCCTCTATCTCTCTGTGCTAGATTTAGGCCTTTGCTGTGTTATTTAGGAGTCTCTCTGCATGAGATGAAAAGTCAAGGGTGCTTCACAAAGCCTCTGTGTCTCTTGAGTCTTCGTAGAAGAGAAGATTTCTAAATCTTTAGTCATGCTCCATTTCAGTGGGCCAAATACAACAGAGTTTAGAGAATTTCATCACAGTGATGCAGCCAAAGTGATGAGAAAATGTACTGCAGAAGAGACAGCTTAATTTTTTGGTGATTTTGTGCACAAGGATGCGGTTTAGGGGAGTGACTACTGTTAATAAATACATTTTTGTTCCTACTCCCACTAACATTTATGAAGCCACAGATAAGTAATAAGCAAGATTAAATACTGAAGTGTTTTTTCCCTTGACTGGTTGCTGAGAAGTTCAGTTTTTACTTGCTGCTCAATGGTATAACTTACTAGTTCTTAGGATCCTTCAAACAGGAAGCAATCCTTTAAAAGTGCTGAGGAAATTTATGATGAGTTAAATATATAGGGTTATTTTTTCACATTCCTCAGAATTCTGCATGTGATCTGACTTGTAGCATCTGTCACAGACTGTGGTGGTTGAATAGTGCAATCAATGAAACCCCAAAATAAATAGTTGAAATAATCAATCTCAGAAATAACAAGGACCTTAATCTGCAACATCTGTAGGATTTATTTGCTGACCACAGTTCTTGGGCTGACATAACTTTAGGAAGGAAAAAAGCTGTTTTTATGACGTTTTCAATGTATTGATTAAATAATGAATCCAAAATACAGCCTGCCAGATTTCCAGACTGGACAATGTTTTAATAACAGTATTGTAACATGAATACGAGATCAGAGGTATGCTGAATGTGGCCATCACCTTACCAGTATGGTAGGGTGGTACCTGTTTTGGTTAATGAGTGTTTAGATTTTTGTGAAAAACAAAGTTGGCATATAAAACACCTGACATTTTAATAGCTTGTGTAAATAGTCAGGAATCCTGTTCTGTACTGTTTCAGATGCTCTGGGACAAAAATCCTTTCAGTTTTTCACAATAACAAATGGTGTATGTGCACAGCAGTGACAACTCATATCAGTTTCCTACATTTATGTCAGCCTGCAGATGACACTCATTTTTTTCTGTTCCTTTCCAGTCTGTCAGTTCTGCTTCCTGCCCTGCTTATATTCTGGGATGGCAGGACTAAGTCAGTACTGAAGTTAAATAGTTTGGGAAATCATATAGTCACTGTGGTTTATTTCTTATTCTGAGAATAAGAATATTCTTATTAACTCAGTAATCCCCTGAGGAAGCAACACCCTGGTGGCTTCTGCAAGTACTGCAATGGCACGTCCAGTTGAGGGCCCCTTCACAAAAGGGCCTGGGAGTGCTGGTGGATGCTGTGTTCAAACTCCAGCAATGGGCCCATGTGGCAAAGAAGGCCAGTGGTATCCTAGGCTGTGTCAGGAGAGTTGCCACCAGGGTGATGGAGGTGACACATCCCCTCTACTCAGCATTGGTGAGGCCACATCCGGTGTACTGTGCCCAGTTCTGGGCTTCACAGTGTGAGGCCTTCATGAGAAACATATGATAAATAGAAAGAAAAAACCCACAATAAAATAAAATAATGCGAGTTTAGTAAAAGTCAGTGGGAGTAGCCGGTGTGGGGAGCTGCCAGTACTGCCAGTACACTCTGAGGAAGAAAACCAGAAGAAACAAACACCTTCAGAACAAGAAAATTAAAAAATCACTGACAAGGTGAAATTACTTTTTTCTCCAGTAATTATAGTTTTCTGTAAACTAAAAAATGCCTCTCGGCTCTGATTATTTGTGATACATAAAGTACAATAGTGAGATTAACCTTGCAGCTTCTGTTTTAGCTTGTTGTATAGATTTTTGAGAATCAGAAATTAATAATGATCAATCTCTTGCCTTCTTAGAATGTGTACTTATAAAAAAACCCCAAAACCCCCAACAGTTTATAGTTAAAATAGCTTTGATATTTGAAAATGCATTTAATTGAGTCCTGATCATGCTGTGTTGCTATCAAGACTTAGCAACGCTGAAGCCCATGAATATAGTAGAGAGTTTTGACATTTCATATTCATTTGTGGCTATTGAATCAAGAATATGAGAGATAGTATATGAAAATTTTTATATGATTATCAAAGTCAGAACAGCATGATCATTTTGCTTCAGTAGCTGTGTGCTAGAAGCTGGCAAAATGAATCTTTTCCAGCAGGAAAGCATTTGGGCAGGGTATGAATCCAGTGCTCTCCAGACCTAATATTAATATTCTGCATTCTTACACCTCCAAGGGATAATGACAACTACAGTTATTTGCCTGGATCAAAATCAGATGAATGAAAGCAACTGCAAAGCTTTTAAATTAAGGTGGTCTATTAAGGAATACATTTTACTTGCTGTTGCTATGAGAATGTCTGTAAAACTCCATGGCATACTGCAAATAAACTTTTTTATCGCTTTCCCAACCACGCTATATTAGAGCCTGCCATGGCATTTACAAAAGAGGAAAAAATAAGTTGTAGAGGGCAAATTGTAGGGAATGATATCATATAAACAGTTGTAAAATGAGAAATAATTGTTTCTCACACAGTTTCTGCACACAATCTTCTCTTGTGCATGTGTTTTCTCTACAGCTGATCTTTCTGCTTTAATGAGGCTGTATTTTTGCTGAACAAAAATTGGTTTGATATTTATTTGATCTTTGCTAATGCATTTAATGCATTAAAATACACTGTTGTCTCAAATACTTTCCCTTTCTTGCTAATTTCTAGAAATGCACTTCAAACTCTGTAATATGAAATACCTCCTTGATCCATGTCAGAAAAACTAATTTTTGAGAATACCTATGATGGCAACTCTCTTTCAGACAAATCCTCACACTTTTTCTTCAAGATTGATGGAAAATCCACAAAACAGAAGTTTCAAAATTAAGAGAATCCTTCTAGAAGTATCCGACAAGTGGTGCATTTGATAAACAAGCACAAAAATATTATTTGTTTACTCACTTTTGGAAGTCAATAGAGATTCGATTTGATTGTGTAAAGCATGGTATGGATAGGATTCCTAAAATTTCATTAATGTTGCCATTTTTATGAAAATATCTCTGCAGACATTAAAAGGTTGTTGTCAACTGCTCTACAAAAAGGCTTGAGATTCATTCTCCTGGTGGAAAAAAAGTTGTCATACCATGCTAAAGGTGACAGGAAATCAGTTAAAGGCAGTAACCCTAACTAATAGGAGACTCATAGTCCATTTTATACTAAGTTGTTTCTTGGGGAGATTTCCAGCTTTCTACAGGGACAGAAATAGTGTTTAAGAGCAAATTGCTGATGCTCAGGTGAAGAAGTAGATGTTAAAATGAGACTTGGAGCAGCAAATTTTTTCACGGACTAGATCACTGTCTTTTTAAGAAACTGCATCCTGCTGACCTACGGATGGTTTTACAGACAGTAATGGCCAACATTTCAACACTGGCTTTGTTGAAAAATTAAAATCAAGGTGGAAGTTTACTGCGTTGCCTTAAAGTATATAACAGTTTAAATTCATGGAGAGAAGGCTGATTAATTTCTATATATATATGTTATTTAGAAAGCATGACCTTTCAAGCAGAGAATACTTTTATGTGAAAGCAACGATCTAAGAAATAGAGGTTTCCCATTATTATAATAGTGACTCAGGAAATGTTAGAAAAGGTTGTTGATTTCTTTCTTTTAAGTATGAAAATTTCAGCCATAGCTGGAAGAAAAATAAAATTTACAATGTTGATACTTAGCAGTGACTGCATGTATAGTATAGAAAAAAGGTCAAGGACTTAAAGATGGAATAAATTTAGACAAAGAGCTTACAAACAGTTCTGGGACGACTCAGCTTCCTGTTTTGGTCAAAAACATTTAGTGAATATTCCCCCAAATGATCCAGCATTGATTGCCTTGTTTCAGATAACCACATTCTTGCACTAATAATTTGTCCCTGTCTTTGAGGAGCTAGAGAATGCCTGACCTGTCCTCATAAGATGTGCTGCTCATGAAGGTCCAGCACAGTGCTTTCAAAAGAGCTTTTCATCAGCCACATTTGACTTGTCTTTCATATTATCAAATGACACTCCTCATTTTTATTATAATTCTTACCAAAAACAAATGAAGAAACACCCAAGTGAAAAGCCACTGACTGTGAAGTAAGGATTAACTAAGGGTTAGTGGGACATATCCCCACTCTTGGGTCAGGGACAATAATCACCACAACCATTTACCATTTGGTTAATTTGCTGAAGTGCTCCCTGTCTACTTGTTACTGCAGAGTGGAGGAAAGATAACTATAATTTAAGCAGTATATTTCTATAATAATTCTAGGGCTGGCTCTTTCATATGGAAGCCCCTTGGGCTTGTTATTGCTATGAACACTCCTGACTGATGTCCTTGTGAGCCTGCCCCTCATAAAACTCATAAGCCACAAGAGTAAAATATATCATTGGATATATGGTGTATCAGATTTTTTGTCAGAGACTTTTGTTCAAACCCTGTCCTTTAAACATCCTTGAGTATATTTAGGAAATGGTCAGCAGTGTAATTTCTAGATATAAGTGCAATCTTGCTTTTGGTTTCTGAGACTGGGTTTAAAGTCTAAAACAAAATAATTTGGTTATCTCCATGTCTTTGTGGAAGGGCCCTACTTCAGTACTCAAATGCATATGTGAGCTTTGTAGGGAGGAAACCAGCAGGGAATTAGGGTGGGGAAGACAACTCTTCTGAAATAAATCAATATTCCATTAACACCTATACTACAAAATGCAGATGTGCAAGGGCTAGAATGGCCAAAATTACCACAGAATCTAGCAGCGTAATATGCTAACTCAATCTTCTTACGTTCTCTATCTTTCCTACTTTTCATTTCCTCTTTTCTTAAGTAGTACTTTTTCTTGTATTTCATGTAATTTTTATATATATATTGTTGAAAGTGGAAGATGTCCACTCTGGGCCCTTTCCTCCAGCGTATCGCTGCTTCTGTTCTTAGCAATCACACACTTTTTGTGTCTCAACTGAAGGCACACACTTTTCGTGTCACAACTCATCCCCTACCCTTTAAAAACAGCATACAGAAAGTGGACAAAGTGAGATATGCACAGTGACTGCAAAAATTTCTGAAAATGAAACCATATTCTCCATGAAAAGGAGTATCCTATTAATAAAGCTGCTCTTAAACATTCCTTGAGTCCCCCTCCAAGATGATGACAGCAATGATTTATTGCTGCAGGATTCAGTATGGTTAGTTAGGAGTGCTTCTGGATCACCCTGTACTGTGCAGAGACATGCTCCTCTCTGCACTTTGTGGCACACAATGTTGCAATCTTTTCAACTTCATCTTTAATTTCAGAATCTATGAAATTTGGTTCTTGATGGAGGATTTTTTGGACTAAAAGGGGGAAAGGTGGCTTGAGAGACCAGTGGGCCCTACTCACCAACACCTGCAGTCCCATGCTTGATATGAAAGAGCAGACAGCGCAGGATGCAAAAGGAGGAGTTGAGTGCACGTGAAGACAACCATATCTTAAAGTTATAAATTTGTCCTACAGTAGGAACTTTCTTTCTCTGAAGTATCCACACTTCAGGCCCTTATTCACCATTTGGAGGTTCTCCAGTTTCCCAAGGGAAAAACGCCATGGTGTAGGAAATTCACAGTAAATGCAGAAGTTATCTTAAAAGAAGTAAAAATGGCAATGACTCACCTGTATATGCAATTTTCATGCATCCCCACTCAGGAATTTTTGGTTTGATTACTCGTAATTAGTCCCAGATCATTCATTTTTAGCTAGATTTTATCCTACAAGCTCTGAGTTTCAGAATATTTACAATCAACAGAAAGTTGTTCCTACTATATCATGGTGGTTGTGCATGAACTCACCTAATGTGGGGATTTAGCAGAGCTTCTCTCTCTTGTAAACCAGTCTGACCCATTCCAGAGGGAACCCAGCTTGTAGTTATGTCCCAAACCACATGAGTGTTTCACATTAGGTTTCAGAGGAGTGCATGGGCTGACGCAACATCTAGGGTGATATTTTCCCCCCCCTTCAGTAAGCACAGATGTAAAGAAGATATGCAAAGGAGATATTTGACTCAGGAGACCTGATTAAATTTAGTCTAGAGAGATTTCCAGAGAGGAAATACTGGAATTTGGAATGTGTTGTAGTTAGTAGAACTAAAATATCAAAGCTGGAAAGTGAAGTTCTTTCAAAATAAACTTCATTTTTAAAATGCTAGAATAGAAACTGAGGTGCTGTTACAAAGTTTTTATCACCTGTATTACTTTTATGTATGTAAAAATAGATGAAATGTCTATATAATAATTAATATCTAAATACGTATGTGATATCTGCATAGATACTATCTTTTACCAGATTTGTAAAATGAGTTGACTTAAATCTATATGTGCTATCCAGTGGTATGTAACTTCATCAAAACTCATGTTTTCATCAGGCACCTGTGAACCAGTAGCACGAGGTGCAGATAAAAGTTAAATGTCAATTTCTAGCTACATCTCGTATTTGATTGTCACTGGTCATTCATTCAGTGTGTAGGCATAGACTGAAATAGCTTTTTTCTTTTACATATACGAAATGGAAAAGGAGTAGATGAAGCAAGTGGAGAAGGTAAAGGAATCAAGTATAGGGATAATATGGGATACAGAAAAATGTCGAAGGAGACAAGAAAGAAGAAGGAAATGAACAGAGGTTTGTTTGACATAGTCCAAGCTGTTAGGCTGCAAGTGAGCATTTGAGACATGTGAAAGGTATTAGGAACTCCCTGGTGAGATAATCATGATGTAGCTGCTTTGAACATGTGTATCCCCAGGAGCTGATGAATCACTGAGAGGACATCAGAGGGACAGATCTGTTAATAAGGATGTCTGGATGGTCCATGAGGACATTTGTTGCACTATCTGGCGGACTTGTATAAGCATCTGTGAATCTCTAAATATCTCAATTGCTTTCTCCAGGATTTGAACTCTGTCATTTCCTACAATAATTGAGCTGCAAAGTGCTGCTGCTGAGCAGCACCTTTTCAAATAATTTTAAATTGGAGATGTAGAGGTAGCTAATCAAGAATGAGTCATCAGTGACATCTCTAATCTAGTCTTAGAGGCATGCAGAAATGGATGCCTCTCACAACCATTCACATGATCTACTCTGATGCTTCAGAAGTCAATATCAGTACTGTGCCATATTGTCCCCCTAAAATTTTCTTCTTTAGACTAAGTTACCTGCATGGATCCAGACACTCTTCATGTGTACCTATGTTCTCACTACTTTTCTCTTCACTATCATGGTTTTGCTGTATTTTCCTAAAGAATCCAGAAACACAACTGCAAAGTTGCAGGTGAGACTTCCAAGGGCTCTGGGAGAATTATTTCATTTGTCTTGTTTCAACATTTCTCTTAACTTCCTTGAATGAGTTTTGCCTTTTTCTCAATGGCTCAATAACATTTTTCACTTCTGTACAGTTTACAGTTCACCTCAATTATCAGACTTTTTTTTGATGTTTTGCTACATCCTCTCCATTAACCGATTCTGTATTTTCATAGTTTATTCCTCCCGCTCAATTTGTAAATGAAATCTTCTACCACAACTTTCTCCTGCCGCCTATTGAGTAAAAAATTCTTCCATGTATTTTTTTCCTGTTTGAATTTTAATTACATTTCTCAGGAAGCTTATTGTACTCTTCAGCTCAATGTAATCTACAAATTATATATATATATATATATATATATATACACATGCATATTTATATATGCATATTTATAAGTGTGTGTGGTTTATTCCTATATCTTAATTCAAATTAAGGTACTGAACAAAATTGTATCCAGCATGGACTCTGCAGAGCCCATTAGGCATCCTTCTGCTTGAAAGAGAGCCATTGATAAAGATTTGTTTTGGTATGAAATTATTCATCTGCTTGGTCACTCACCTTTCACTATATTGTATTTCACTAAACTGCTTGTGCAAATATCATCTCCCACTGCATTAAAAGTCATGTAGCAGTTACAGTTTCTTCTCTAGTCATAAGTCATGTTGCTCCATGAGAGAAGCAAACTATTTTGAAGACAATGTTTTTCCCAGATCCATACTAATTGCCATTGGTTTTTTTTTCTCCCATATGGTCATTTTTCTCCTTTTAAAATACAGACACCATCTCGTCCCCTTCTGTCCTCTATTTCCTTTATGAATTCACACATATGTAATGGCCCTAAGAGTAATTTGAATAATTTTTAAGCTACTTAGAAAGAAACTAATCAAGACTGAACAACTTAATAAAATATATATTTATTTCAAATTCTCCCTGACATGCTCTTTCCCAGTTGTACTATGAGACTTTATGCCCTTGATACTGGTACTAAATTGTACTGTTCCACCGAATTGTAAATGACCCATTAAATAAAATGGAAAAATGTCCTTAACACTTTGGTACACCATCATTTGTAGTTAGTCCTCCATCCCTGCTGTACTAATGTCTCTTATGTATTGACTTGTTTTTGTATGTTAACACGTTCTACTTCTCATGTTCTTTATTTTCCCTTTCAGGTGATATTTTAGTATTTCTGACTTACTGTCTATAACATTCTTTTTTGTACAAGTCTCATAATCTACGCTAATTTCCACTTTTATATCCTTCCCTTTCTGTAGCTAAAGTCACAGTTCAGCCAGAGTCTCCATGCTTTTTTCTGCAGTAGAACAGCTTGTACCTGCTGTGTCATTTATTTCCTTGAGGAACTGTCACCTCTTCTCTAAGAATTTTCTTCTAAGTCTTCTCTAGGACTTCTCCCTTGAGATCTTACTTAACAAATTTCTGAATTTGCTCTTAAAAAAATTGGGTATGTTTTATGTTCTCCTTCATATCCTTTCTCTTAACCAGGTAGTTTTTCTGTTCATGTTCACCCTTATGGAAGCTGCATCCTACCCTTTTTCCCCTGGTGGTAAGACTCAAAACCACAGGAACAGCCCTCCTAGCTGCTTTCAATATTTTTCTGACAAAGTATTTTGAGTGTATCCCAAAAAACAGGCAGATATTTTGGTCTGTCATTTGCCTTTTTTAAAATATTTTTTAAATGCCCAGTCCTGAGCTTTAGATGATTCCTTGAGGTATTCAGGAAAAAAAACCCCAACCAACTAAAAAAAAACCCATCCAAATGATGCTTGTGGGAAACTGGTCTGTGTATATCTCCATTTGAATAGTGTTCTTTCTCCATTTTTCACCATGCAGCAGGTTTAGCTCTTAGCTTTCATCCTTCATATAAAGTGTTTGCATCTTTAATGTGTGAGAGAATTCTACATCTCTTATTCATTCCCTAGGCAGCCCTTCTTGGACAATCTATTAATATTCCAAAAACTGCTGCATATGCCATCATCTGTTATATCAATTAAATCAGAGTTTTCCTCTGCTTGTTTATTCCCCATACTCCTTGCAATGCTACACAGACAGCTAAGATGTTTGGCAAATAAATTAGTGTTCTTGAGTGACATATTGCCCCAATCCAATCCACCAGATGCCATTATTACATAAGATATAATCGTACATAACATGGGGGAATTGTAGCGTTGCAGGCTGCATAACTTTGTAAGGGGAGGAAATGCTGCTGCTGTTGTATTCAGGATTTGCTGTTGCTGTTAGGCTTTTTTCTGTATTGTGGAGAAGTTTCAACAGATTGACTTCTCTTTGTTGTCTTGGAAAGGTAGCCCAGGGTGATGAGTGCACTTGAAGTAACATGGTGATTTGCTGGAATCAAGTATCTTGGGGATTTCTCCATGCCTTTCCCTAGATATAATTAAAGAACTTCTGCTTATCAGTGAACTGCACACAGATGTCCGGTCTCTCTTCCATAAGTGCCTCCTATACTCAAGGTATTTGTTCTGGTTCAGTTCACCACTCAACTCCTCTTCAGTAACATACTTTGGCTTGTGTTCATGTCCTGTTTACTTCAGTAGGAGTCGAGCATGTGCTTAGAACTAGAGCATGCTAGAACTAATCAGATAGACAGACATCTGACTGAATAAAGAGAGTTTGCAGCCTTGTTTCAGTCGTGCTATTCAGAAACCTGTCTGGTTTAAATTATTCATTTTGTTTTCCAAAATTTCTCTGTTGGCTCCTTCTGTGAGAGAGATAGCCTGTTTCAAAGCCTACATACAGTGACCCGTTTTCACTAAAGCTGCACAAGATTTCTGATTTCCTTGCCAGGCCATAGCATGCGCATCTACAGTGACTAGAAGCTTTTGATACAAAGGACACTTGTGAAGCATGACAGTGCTTGACTTTATAGCATGTACCCACTCTCCCATGCTAGTCTCTCTCTCTGGTTGCTGCTTCCTATAGTCATACCCATATACTGTATCCATAAACTACCAGATAATCAAGTGCATACGTACCTTACAATTTTGAGGTATACATTTTTATGATTTTTATTGCTTGGTGTGCAGATAATTGAAACTGACCTGTTTAGATGGTGACTAAACCACTAAAAATCTTTGCCTATTTGGAAATAACAAAACCAAAAGTGTGCCTTTTCCAAAATTACTCTCCAATAGAAATTAGTTTCCATAGCAACATGTGGCTAATGTGAATTTACAGTATATTTTTATTTAACCTCCAAAATAATTGAATCCCCTAATCAAGAATTTTAACCAGAGCTGTAAATTAACATAGTTATGTGATTTAGCAAACTTTTATCTCCGTGGGATGACAATTACACAAAATGAAACACCTTTTTTCAAACTTAGTTTTGCAATGCTATTTATTAAATCCAATGTAAAGAAAAGATATGGCAATGGAATGAATGCTTGTTTATGTAAAAACCACAAACCTTCAGCCAGGTTGTTTATTATACAGCTTGAGGCACACTTAGGTATTCAATACTGTTTCAGTGTGAGTAAAGAAACCAGAGAAAATGATTCCCAACACATGGGGATGTTTTTGATGTTTCATTTCTTTGTTTGCTTTTAGCTTTTCTCTTGAGAGATTGGCATAATGTACTACACAATACAGAATTTAAATTCAGTAGTATTCATGCATGTGGAGGTTTTCTAACTGTGAAAAATGCAATATGCACTATCTGTCCATGGTTTTGAATGATTTTTGTTAAGAATTCTCAATGCTATCATTTCTGATAGCCACAGATAGCTGAAACTGCAGTACAAATGCATTATGGCCTGCATCCTTCTTTAGTTTGTCCTTGTTGACATGTTACTTGTTCACTGTGAACAGGTGGTGGCTGGAGAACCAATAAGGACTTGATGCTCATCCAGGCATGGATGACTTCTTCAGCACTACTGCACAAAGTGACAGGAGGAAATGACAGGAGGAAACAAAGAGCTGGTCTGGATTCAGAAGCATGTCAGAGGATGCTGTCTTTCCATACATAATGGGAAAACTCATTCACTGAATTTTATGGCATTTGAAATACTGAAGAAACTCAAAGAACATGTTTATCATTTTCTAGGTTGAATTTAAATCCTTGAAATATGATTGAATGTTTTAATAAAAGTAAACATCTTCATCTATATATCAAGTTACCAGATCATAATTTTGTCATCCTTGGAAGATGATGGCTGACAAACTAAGGTGTGGTCTCAGATTATTAATTTCACTGCAACAGCTTTCACAGAATATCCCCGGTAATTGAATATCGCAGAATATGCTGAGTTGGAAGGGACCCACAAGGATCGTTGACTCCATTCATGTAATTTCCCTGAATACACAATGCATTGCCTTTATTTTTAATAGAAATTCCAACATAAAAAAAGGTAATGACTAGTGTAAGATAAAATATAGCTGAACAAAAATACTGGTGGTGTTAAGTTTATCCTCCACCCTCTGTGGAATATGTATAATTGCTATTCAGACTAACGAGAATGACCTCCAAAGACTTCCTGTTAGTTTGCAGAACACATTTTTATTAGAAGCCAGGTTTTTATACCTCTCCTCGTCATGGAATCCAATGGAAGTCCATATTTCCAGCAGTAGTGTCACAAGCAGCAAATTTTAGGTTATATACCTTCATTTATTTTATAAATAATGGTTTCCAGTGTTTAAAAGAGCTTGCAAATTGGGAATTAAAGAATGGAGATGAACTCGCTGGTCATGTTTTAAACTCCTAATGTGTTTGCAAATATTTGCATTATTTTCAGAAAGCTTTTATTCTCCCTCATAGAGCTGTCAAAATCACAAAACCTATTTTGTCTTCAAAGTGCATGTGAAATGGCACAAACTTTGACTTGTGTCTCTGGGAGCTGAGTAAAGGTATTAGGTATTTATGTCTGTACAAACTACTCTTAGCATTGCTTTTACAGCCTGAATAAAACTTCCACTCACTCCTCTTAGATCGTTTTAACATCTTGTGATACAGTGGACACTACAAGTCCATTTTTCATCAGTAGTTTAGCTCAGGTATCAGAATGTTCCACTTAGTCACAGTAAGAGTTTGTCTTTGCTGAGTAATGTTACTGCCACATCCTCTGCCAAAGTTTGCTTCAACTGATAAGAAATGGTTTGAATCTTACATGTTTGAGTGAGCACAGAAGGACATTTACTGCTATATGTGTAATATATTGACACAAAAACTGTGAAACTTCTTTTTGCCTTGGAGGTTAAATACATGTTTAAGAAAACATCAGAGTTGTTAAAGCAATGTTATGTTCCACTTGATAACAAAAATAAAAAAATATAAGCCCCTGCTTTTAGTTGTAAACTCACAGCTTTTTGATATATTGATTAGGTCAAGAGAAGTTACAAATGACTAACAAAAGTTATTTCAGTGTTTGAAATGGCTAATATATAATTCAAACCAATACAAGAGAGTTCATCTTCCTCTGTTTTAAGTACTCCATATTATACGTATTTGTGACATCATAGAATATTTGTTAGAAAAGGAACTTTGGAGTTTCAACTACTCTTTTTCTCTAGTTGCAAGGCAGAATTGACAATGCTTTTGTTTCTGGTAGTTGTTTCACATTGCACAGTGAAAACAGATAATTTTCATCTGGTTTGCAGCAGATATTTATCTTTACTTGTATTTTGTGTTCACTCAAGGAGTCTCCTTCTTTTACTTAGGTTTACCTGCTCCTTGCTTCAGTCATTGTCCTTAGGTCATGTTTAGAAGATCCAGGTCATTCTTGTTGCCCTCTCCTGGTCAGTCTCCAAATGGTGAATGCTTTTAAAGTTCAGAACATTGTTCTTAAGCTGAGATCTTACCAATATTAAACCAAGTGAAGGGGTATTGCTTCATGTAATTGTAAATTACACTTCCCTTTGCACTCTGAAATGATATTTACCTTTCTTACTAGGTCATTATTGATGTGTCTAACTTGTGGTCTGAAATTGCCAACATCCTTTGCCTTTGAAATGTTTGCTTCCTTATTTACTTTTTTTTATATGTGTTGCTGACTATACCTGCAAAGATACTTTATTTGCACCTAGCAGATAGCATAGTATTTAGGTTACTTTTTCATTTTCTTATGAGCAAATTACCCTCTTATATACCTCTCATGTTTTCCAGAATCATGTCCTCTGGTAAATCAGTAAGCATAACATTTATTCTTTAGGCTACTAAGGAAAATGTTGACGATTCTGGAGTGAACAGAACACCTGTACACACTCAACTGATCTGTCCTTCAATTTTGCTAAAGAATTATGTATGACTCTTTTTTCAACGTAACTGTGAAACCTGTATCCTTTCTGTAGTTTTGGAATCTAGTGCATATTATCCTATCTTGATGCTGGAATAATAATGATTGTACCAAAGGTATGAAAGGCAAACTATACTACATTCTTTCTACTCCTGCCCCAAAGGCAGTTTTTCTGTTGACAAAAAAAAATCAGGTTTATCTGAAGCAATTTCTTTTTGGCATCTGTCTTGACTTTTAGTCCTCCAGATTTGTTTTCATTAGTGACACTCATTCTCTTTCATTATTTGTATCTTTCTCTGAGTTTAAATAAATTGATTGATTTGTAGTTCTTGTCTCCTTTTGTCCTAACTTGTTTTGGTTTTTTTTGGCAATTGCAAAGTCCCCTTTGTTAGCTGCTTACTACCTCACCTTTCTTCCATTATTTTGATGGTAACTTTGAACAGCTCTGATATTTATTCACTTCTCCTTTAATTTTCTTGATATTGCATCCAGCAAGTATGAAACATTTCTCATCCATCTGAAATCTCCAACCTATATTTATTTAAGGCAAGAATTCTCTCTAAGGAACTGTCTAAAATTTATTTTTGGAGATTCCATTTTGCATGACACATTTTTATAGATTTTCTTCTGTGTTAGGTAACCTTTTCCTTAGTTTATATATCTATCTCTTGATAGCCTAAATACCACCTGTGAGATGTGCATCAGTTTGTCCCTTGCTTTGATTTGTTTCTGTATGCACACAGAATTTAGCTATAATTTTATGTAATCTAGTCTACTTTCCACTTTCTGTATTCTTCCTTGAGGTTGAAATCATGGAAGAAGATCTGATTCTGACTACACATCCCAATTCTTCCCTGCAGTAGCATAGGTTTCCTTTCATACATGGTTTGTTCCTTTGAGGAATAGCTAGCTTTCTTTAATCCCTTTTGTCATTAGATTGGCCTAACAATTCCCTGACTTATTGACATTTATTTTACAATAAATGTTTTGTTCTCTTTATCTTTAAGAACTTGGAGCTCTGCCATTTTTTTATTATTTTTCCTAAATTCATTGCATAATTTTATGCAATACACTTGTCTGAAAGTAAACTTGACTCAGGGTAAACTCTCCAAACTTAGTTGATTGTCTTCTTGTGAGTCAGGCATGGATTTGAACCATTTAAATATAGAATCAGCCTGGTATTTCAAGAAGTCAATGGGCAGGATAACAAGCACCAGTCATCTTAACTTAGAAATTTTAAGTAAAACAAAGGTCAGAATTTTTTTCCTGGTAAGTAAACACAGAAGAAGTCTCTTTAAAAAAGTCCTTGAACACAAAAACCTTTGCTCATTGTGAATCAAAACTAATTAGTTTTATAACTGCTAGTTTGATTAAGAACAATGTCATTTGTTCCCAGGAGTTTCAGTAATATTTTTTTTTCTTTCTCTCTAAGCCTAACAATGATAGTGTTGTACTTATTGTTTCTTAATTTTATTCTCATCTTTACAACACTGACTAATCATCCAAATTCTATCTGCTGCTGTGCCAGAGCCTCCTGGGTAATAACAGTGCCAGTGCTTGATAAGTGGCTGCCAGATAAAGCTCATGTTGGTTCAGGAGAAGCTGTGCCAACTATAATACAAAAAGTAATGAATAAGGACAGCAAAAGAATATAAAAAATTACTTTAACTTTTGGTTATTGAAACTGTGCATGTTCAAGTAAATAAAATGTTTCAAGAGGCAATCCATGCTAATTTTATTTGCAGTTAAATGAGACAGAAACTAAAAGAATGCTATTTTTCTGTGTATCAAGCACTCTGTTGGGACCCTTAGTGATTAAGTCTTTTCTACATATAGCAACTTTTCTATTTATAAGAGATGTGTTGGTAATAAAAAACTCAATTATGACTGAAAGAGAATATATATTATTTAAAAAGAAGACAAAGGCAATAAATAAAAAAGTGGAGATGGAATTGCAGTGTCTCCATGCTCTTTTTTCAGAGTGTCAGGGTTAATCAAAAAGAACTGTGGTTCAGGAAGAAGATTAAAGTACTTTTTAAAAAAAAGCTTCTTTGGAGATAGGAGGGATATGAAGGGGGGGCAGTGAATTGCATTCTGTACATGGCAGAAAATGACTTAATTCACAGGAACTTATGAATCCCTTTTTTTGACAGCTTTGCATAGAATTAGTGAAACTTAAGAATACTTCCTAATTCAGTATATTTGCCTTTGTTAGAGAAAATGCATGCACTCAAGGCGCATTGATAATCCTGTGCATAGAGGTCACTTAGTTTAGGATATCTGGACATGTACATCGGGACGTGTATCCTGTTTTGACAGATTTGAGAATAGGTAGCAAAAAGAAGGAATGGAGAATGATAGCTATGAAAGAAAAAGTTACTTTTGAAAGATTTGCTTTAGATTTTTACATTACTCTTTAAACATGGGAGTTAAAACTTGCCACGATTAATCAGTGTCCTTTTAACAGCTGTTCTGCAGACCTATCAGTAAAGAGGGATAAGAGAGAGGGAAGTTGCTGCTAGAAACAGTGTTGCAATTCAAGAATAGCAAAGTTTACTAGGGAGAGGCTTGTCTGGAATCCATCTGTGTTCTAAGTCAGAGAAACTAGCTACGTTTGTTAAATCATTTTACTTTTTTAAATTGGGTGAAGCTTCTGCGCTGGTGTGAATCAGATCCAGATCTATCCTTTAATGAGTGTGGAAAAGTTCCAGAGAGCAGCATCCGCTTAACCTTTCATGTGGTTTTGTGGAAAAGGATGATTGCTTTTTTTTTTCATCACCCAATGTGCTGAGGATAATAAATTTAAATACTGTAAATACGTATTATAAATATAGGCCTCCTAATCCTACTTTTCTACAGATCAGCCACACTGACATGTATATTACTAGGTAGTTGGGGCAAGTGTCATGTTGGACAGACCAATAAAGTGCAATGAAGCATGGGACAATATTCACAAATGCCCATCATTAGCTGTTTTATTACTGTATTGAAGGATTCAACTTGTTTGCCTGCAAGGATAAAATCTCCTCTAGGCTTAACAGAGGTTTTATTTAAATGCCTCAGGGGTCAAGTGTGTGTCATGATAAAGTTCAGCAGCTGTATGAAGTCATCTAGTTTCCATCAATCAGTTTGACAGTACTCAACTTCCTCCACCAACACTTTTCCCTCACAGTCTCTGCACATATATTATTAAATGTTCTCTTTACTTTGCTCTCTCCTGTTAATAACTTTTCCTATCTTTTCAAAAGTGCAGGACGAAGGGGGCTACCATGTTTGTGTGCAACCTCTTTCCCTTGTAGATTTTGCTATTACAATTATGGAAGCTTTTATAGGTCACGTACCTGTAATACCACTGAACCTTACAGTCCTCATGTCACACATCCTTTGTACCATCTAGGCCAACATAAGGATGGCAAAAGGGGCCCTCAGGGGGCACCTTCACTTTGTGAGGGCTTCCTTTGTGTGCATGCTCATGCCCATAACACATCCTGGTTCATTTGTACAAAAATGTCTTTAAAGCCCTTGGAACTAAGGTAGAAATTGAAGTGAACATCAGACTATCTTCTAGCCATCTCATTAAAGGAAGTTTTCACAGTGGTAAGAGGTTACCAGCTGGAGCCCCTAAAATTGATATTAAATCTATTTATAAATAAGTTTTCAAATTGTCTTGAAAAGCAGAAGAAGGATGGCATGACCTCATTTGTAGATAATACAACATTTTTTCAGCTAGCCCATCTGAAGCAGTTAATGAAGAGAGGCATAAGTTTCTTGTATCACTGTCTGATGAAATGGGAGATGAAGTGCAATGACGAAAAATGCAGAGATGATGGAATACATCCTGTAGTGGCTTATCTATCTGTCTATGAAAATACACACACATTATATCCAGAGATTGGGGTCCCAATTTTGCTTTCACTGTAGTTATTATTCTGTTCTAGTATTGTGGCTATTAGGAAAAATATCAAAAGTTTCTAATTTTTAAGTCAATAATAGCTTTCCAAATAACCCAATCTTTTCAGAGACTGATTATAACTTTAAATTATTACAACTTAAAAAAATTTTTGATTTGCTTGTTGGGGAAAGACCAATATTATTTTGATCAAAAAGGCTGGACTTTGTTTTTCTTGGCCTTACAGACAGTAAAACTGGTGCTATCTAATTTACTGCTAACCAGTTCTGACATAATGTTATAAATGTCTTTATTCTGTCTGTAAACTTTCAGGACTCTGAATGTTACGTTTCTTCTCTTGCTCTATGCTATTAGAACAGATGGAAATATTTTATTTAGATGAAAATTAACAAAGAACCTGTGGTTTTCTCCTTTCTGCTGTATTCTCCTGAAGGCAAAGCTGCTACAACTACTGAGTTTGCAAGATGTCTCAACTCAGGCCAACTGAAATTAAGTTATTTGCATTTAGCAGAACCTGAATAAACTAGAACTGAAGTTCAGTTTCAACTGACTGCCTACTGCTCTGCTGTGTGATCTTTGGATCACACTCCCTCAAGGAAACTACTTAATATGCTTCTCAAAGTAGAGAAGGTCGAGGTTATGTAAGGCATCATGTCATAATGTGTTTTTAAAGTAATTTAAATGGTTACACCCATTGCTCTGAAGAAGATATAACTGTTGCAGCCACACAGGTGCAATCTGCTCTTCACAATGTCTAGAGATAACAGATGGAAAGCTGAGTATCAGGAACTTGGTGGTGCAGCTCTGACATAATTCCCAGTGGAATGTATCCCCGCTGCTGTTAACATAGTTTCTTATTGCCTTTGTTTTACAGTACAGATAAAGTTTACTCTGCTGACAAACAAATATATTTGAATAATTTTTATTTAGGATGAAATCTCTCCTGTTTCTGTCAGAGCACATAAGACAGGCTCTTCAGAGTGTGATAAACTGAAACTCGACAATTTGCTATTGGATGTCATTAAGTTATATTTTGCTGATTAATCCTCCTGTCTGTCAGGATAGAATACTTTCTCATTTTCTATCTTGTTGTGCGTTAATAATGCAAGAAGATTTTTATAGTATCATTTATATCTCTTCAATAATTTGTATTCAACAGTACCATTTTTTCCTAATATTCTACCAAAGTTTGACATTTGTTGTTCCCAGTCTCCCATTTGTTCTCAGTTCCCATTTCTGTTGCATTTTCTTTGTTCTGTGGGAACCTTCTTCATTAATCTAAGTGTACTGTGTTCTTCTGTTCCTTTAAAACTTCAGTGACACTCAAAGAGGAATCATGAGAGAAAAAGAGAAAAAGATTCTAGAGATACAGGGAGAGGGGTAAGTAGATAGCAGCTTTTCAAAATATATTCTTTATTCATAAAAGTATCTTGTTTGCAAGAATGAAAATAATCTCTTGCTGTGATTCTATGTTTTAATTTTTACTAGTGTCTGTCCATAATACTTACTGGTGAAATACCTTTTAAAAGTTAGGAAATAGGCATTGAATGATGAACTGGGTAAGCCAGAGCACTGCTGTTACAGATTTGTGTTACCTATGGCACCTTTTCAGAGGGAGTGAAAAACTGTAAGCTCATTTTTATTCAAGCTCAGAAATTCAGAAAATTATTAATAATAAAAAAAAATTTCAAACACAGTACTGAATGGAATTTTAGGATTATCACAGATACATATTCTCAAAGTAATGGTTTCCATCCAATTAGGTGCTAGGAAGCCAAAAAATCTCACTGCAAATCTCTGTGGTGAATCAGTGTTAGACCATGGCCAGAAATACCTCTGATAATCTTGAATGCAATGATTAATGTACAGCTCAAGAGGTGACATTTTATGTCAAAAGATAAGAGCTATTTTAGTATATCAGTGCCTTTTTGGCTCAAATGATGGTGATTGATTCCATTCTCCAGGAATGCTTCCAGCTATCACAAGTGAATGCCTGGTTATTTCAGGAGAAATGCTGAAATAAATCTAAATAAAGTATCCAGCTGAAAAAAGGAAACCTCTGTTTCAGGTGGAACATAGTGTCTTTAAAGAAAAAGGGATCATCTTGACCACTGATGTCTTGTTTCATGAGCTACATAGTCTGAAATTATAATGGATTTCATTGACATTGCAGTGCACTATTTTACAACCCTGAATTCTTACAATCTGAGGGGATAAAAGTATGTAAAAGAACTGGGCCATGTGTAAGCAATGTAGAATGCAGAAAAGCAGAAATTAGAAAGTAAAAAGATTCGCTTTTTGGAGAAGGAGGATTAGTTTGATAATGAGCTGAGCTTCCTGTATACATTTTCACCACTTACCAATTCGATGTGTGTGGTATAAACCCATACCTTCTACATTTCAGTATTTGTGTTAGGAGATGGTTCCGTCTATTTTCTGTGTAGACCGGAGGGTGTAAGAAAAGTTGTTTACTTCAGTAGGCTGCAAAACTATGATGCTGTCCACAAATATTTGTCTATCCATGTCTTTCTTGTACAACATAAGCTAAAAAATAAATCCACCAAAAGCTGATGAGAAAAAAGAGGTGTATGAAGTATAAGAATTGCTCATATATTTATCTGTATATTGTAAGAAATGGTGTTATATGCACAAATAACAACATAAACACATATAATAGATACAAACACACACACATATAACAAATATAACATGTAATATGTCCAGTCCATCTGGTTCTTTGTGTCTTATGCAAACATTTGCATCAGATGCTGAAAATACAGGCATATGTTGCTCTTCAAGAGAGCAGTTGATGTAGCTTACAAACAGAGAGACTCAACACAAAGGGACTCAGAGCTGTAGAAATGTGTGGAAATCCATGAGGCCTGTTCTTACAGTATGACACAGTGCTCCAGTTACAGGGGTTTCTTTCAAAATCCTATTCTGAAAAGAAAAAAAATTGCTCTAGCCTTTAAAGCAGAGAGATTCTGAGGGCCAAAGAAGTGAAATAAGATCTATGACACTCTTTATGAAACACTTTACAAATGTAGTCATCTGATTCCCACCCTGGAACTCAGACCATTTTCTTTTATTTCCCCAACATCACATCATAAAAGATTTGCTGAATGGTGCAAAATCTGGTCACTTCTATGTGGGATACTTTCATTTTGTCTTCCTTCCTTCTTTTACAGTCTCCAGACCAGCAGCAAACTGGCTCTGCCATAGGGAAAGGAACACTACTCAATCACAGGGAGCATCAGGAAGGAGATGAAATATATCCAAAGCACAGTCCCGTGAAGAATTTTGGGCAACTTGCAGGCCAACATGCATTCAGGAGGCCAGCTGAAATACAGGGAGGGAGAAAATGTGTTGAAAGATGTACCAAGAAACGGTAAAAGTTTTCACATTTCTTAAAATCTGAGTGTGGGGTCATGCCTTAACAAGCAGATGTAGTAGAGACAGGGAGGAAAAATAGTGATGTATCAGTAAATAGTGTTGAGGATTTCCTTAGGGCTGTTTTAGCATTGAATGTTATCAACTTGGCCCCTTTTCCTTCAATTAGGTTTGGCTGGTAGAGTAAGTTTCAAACTCCAACCCATACATGAATATATGCTCTGCTGGGTTTTGTATGGACTGTAGAGACCACAGAGGGCCTTGATATACATAGGGCATTGAGACAGCCAGGAAGACACCAGCAGCATGATTTCAAGAGCCAAGACATGAGGTCTGACTGAGTCAACTGTGTAGTACTTGCTGGTTTTGGGATGATGAAGATTCAGTGAGTGGATATGTACTGATACTCTTGGTTCCCTCTCATAATCACATCATGCCCTGCCTCAAAGTGTCTAACTCACAGGCCTCATGGCATGTCTCAAGATTACACAGAGAGGGGACAGTGCACTGTTCTAGGTCTTACATGTTAAAAGCAAGTAACTTTTCCAGCTTACATAATGATATATGTTCATGGAGATGGAAGGCAGATGCCACATCTCCTGAAGCCACTGGAGTGTTGGCTCTCAGACAGGTCTGTAGGTCTAGTCAGGTGGCCATGACCACTATAGCTGAATGATAGCTATGGTTTAAAATAGTTGCCTTCCAGATAGTTATGACATCCTTTCTCAGATCAGGTGGTATAAAAGAAATCCTGACTGTCCTGCTTCGAATTATCCCCACTGTATAATAAAATATTGAATATGCCTGTCAGTATAGGCAGAAGGAGAAAAAATATTAAACTTCCTCTTTTAAAACATATAATAATAGAATTAAAGTTAATGTAATCAAGACTCCCTTATAAGCCACACTTTGGGCACAGGGTAAGCAAAGTATGAGTTAGGTGTCTGAGCACAACTTGCCTATGTCTCCATGAAGAGCATGTTTTCATAAACTTTCCTGCCTTGGTTTTGGCTGACTGCTTTGTTTTCAGTTTTACTTTGATGTGAGGTCAGATGTGGTGTCGAGGTCACCAAGATGATGTATGCCTTTTGCAGGGAAATGTCAGGGGGGCATGGTCAGTGCAGAAGTAGGCAATGCACCTGACGACAGCTGGCTGCCTTATACTGCTTCCACCTCAAGGCATCCCAACTTGCTGCTTACTATCCCAGGCAATTAATCTTACTGTATGAAATCTTCATGCTCACAAGGCAAGAGTGTTAAAGAACACTTAGCACAAACTGGTATTTCCTAAGGACATGGTAAGCCAACAGATATTAGAGGAAGAAGCCTGTGATGCTAATCGCAAAAATGATTAGCTGCCTAAAATATTTCCCCAAGGATACTTCAAAATGTTTGCTTGCAGCATTACATGGCTGGATGTATTTTTATTCAGCACGTGACTGATCAGTAATATGATCAGAATATGGAAACATCCCATTCCCCATCAGTCTAGTCTTTTCTACCTTCATGCTTCTGTGTGATGCTTGGTTCATCCTGCAGCTATGTGTGAGCCATTTATTACCTGCAGTGTCTTCCATTTCAGAACCTGGGTATTCACTATCCATTTCCTTTTCATTCTGCTCCTTTTCTGCATTATGTTGAAGCTTAGCCTCATTCTTCCTAGTGGATTAAGACTTTTACAGTAACAACCTCCCAGCTGAGTGGCAGTGCCACTGGAGACAACTAGCTGCCTTTTATATCCATCGTTTCCCATCGTTTCCCATCGTTTCCCATTCTTCACTTGAACACTGTAATGGCTAAAGATTTGCCTTGTGTCATACTTTTTTTGACTATTTTTTCCACAACATTTGCACACACTGCCACAAATTTTTACTTGGTGACTGCAGACTCAGGAATTACTGACTCAGCTTTTTGTTGAATGACATTTCAATTGCTGAGTTGCACATTATGGGTGCTGATTATTTCATTAATGTCAAATAGGTCATGACTGAAACACTTTCTAAAAACATTCTTTAAAGTAGCCTTTAATCAGATGGCCTTTTTCTGTAAGGCGGTAGATACCCTGAATTCCCAATAATTACTGTTTGTTAAATCTCAACAGTACACTTCCAGCTAAATTCTGTCAACTGCGATACTCATCTGGGAAAGTGCTTCATGCCACTTAATAAGAAGAATATGTCTTCCTGAAAAGTACAGTTTCTTCAGCCCTATCTGTAGCTTTGTGCCTTCTGATGCCCATGTTACTGTTCAAGATGTATTTTTTCAAGTAGGAAAAGAATGTTATGAGTGTATTTAGTCTAAACTTCAGAAAATATCCTTGCAAATATTCTATGTTTTACTCTATTCTATATTTCCCTCTCTCCTCCAAATAGCATTTTGTCAATACACGAGGTGTTTGCAACCCTGATTTTTGCAATAATTTTAAGGTCTCCACACTACAAAATCCTTTATTTTTTTAATCATTCCTGATACATTTTTGTTAACTTACTATATAAAATTAAAAATATTGTTTAAGTAACTGCAGCAGCTAGAGCAAAGCAGTGATGAAGTTTTCTTTCAGGTCAATACACCCGACCAAAATCCATCTACCAATAGGTATGTGCATGAAGAGTGTTAGGTTTTAGAAGAGCCTAGGCAGTACTGGGGGAGCATTCAATTTCCTCATAAAAAAATACTAGGTGAAGATATGGTTTTATTAAAAGTCTGTGAAGAAGGGCCTGTTTCACATTCCAGCAGTAGTGTAGACTTCTGAGTGTTTAAATTTTCAGCTGCTGATGATGAAAATTCAAGGGAAGATAAACATTGCAGTGGAAAAATCTCCTTCCTAATTGAGGATATTTTGTGGCTTGAAACATCATAATACTTGAAATGTTTTGCTAAGCTGTCCTTATTTAGCCAGAATCCAACCCAAAATGCCAGCTGTGCAGACTTATTAACACATCCTTTAGTTTATGGTGACTCATTACACAGGGGCAACATATGAACAATTACCCTTGCCAGTCTGTTCAGTTTAATTATGTGAGATTTGATGAGACTGGTTATTGTCGCAAATGAGAATATAGGGACAGCAGGAATCTAAAACCATGAGAGAAATGCATGCATATTCATATCACTTCTACATATGATTTTGCTGAATGGTAAGAACATTTCCATAGTGTTTTGAATATGTATTGCCTACTCTACCTAAGTGACAGTGCAATTTATGCTACCAGACTATAAGAGCAATTGGATTGCAAAGTACAACATGCACTTTTGTGTTAAACTTGCATTAAAAAATATCTTAAACTGTGGATTGTCAAGGTAACCACAAGAGATACAGCCATTTCTTTTCAAGAGATGACTAACAGAGTAGGCAAGCTATGCCTACAGTGCCAGTAAGAATAATTACAAGAATTCACTGCAGGGTTTACCATGACAGCGTAGAACAATTAAGCCTCTGATCGTGCTTTGAGAAACAGATAATTCAGATAATTCCTGATACTTCAGCTGGAGACAAAAATTTTCTCTGTTCTACCTGATCAGTTCAGCAGTGATATACAAAGACCCTGAAAATGAAATGTCAGGAGGGCTTAGCCCTTCCTGATGAAAACTCAGCATAGCTGTTTACTTCTGAATCTCTTTCAGCCAACATTTTCACCAAATCACCCAAGGATACTTGTTGTCCAGGTTACTTTCAACTCCTGGCCAGTTAAATGAGAATTCAATGGGCCCTTCTGCTGTCATGTTGCTAAGGGTTAGGAGGAATCAGGCTTCATTCTTTACTGCCTATCACTCTTCAAAATAATTCACATCTGTCTGAAAGCTTTGATGGGAACTCTCCAAGATATCAGTGTTTTGTCCTCTATATTTTCATAGTCCATTTTCACATGTACTATACTATATATTGACAGTAGGATGGTGAAGAATGATGTCCTTTGGTTCTGGTTCTAATGTACAGGTAATTTAATGGTAAGGAGCAGGTAATTTTTACTGCAGAGCATTTCATTATACATGGATAAGAATTCAGATGAAATTTCTATCAGCTTGAAATAATAAAATAGTAGAGATGAAATAGTATTTTTATTGTATTTTTCTGGGCATCAGGAGACTTAAGTTTATTGCCCCGTTCATCCCAAGAATTAATAAATCCATATGGGATACCTTTGGGTACCATATACCTTTTGAACCATTCAAAATTTCTTTTGAATTTGAGGAATCTCTGTTGGTAAGAGGCCAGTACATGGTTGACTAATTAGACAATACATCAGAAAGAAATTAGTTTTTTCGGCCTATCTTCTCCTCCATACCTCAAATTGAGTGGCAAAATGGGGAAAATATCAAATATAACATTCCAGTATACAGAGATAAAAAATCTGAGCAATGCTTTGTAATGAAAATCTTTACATGTGCTTTAGATCACATCATTACCTCTGCTCACTGAATTCCTTTCCCTCTATGTGTCATGCTATTGTTGCACCTTGCAAAAGCTTGCTCTCAATTAGAATGTACAAGGCTATATAAGTCTTTTATCCATACTAAGTCAGTGTGTTCCCTTAATTATATCTGATCCTACATCACCGCAGCTAAAGTGGAACTGTGACATATGGGAAAGTTCTAATTCTTCAAACCTAAGAAAATCTTTATATTGAATACTATAACTTACTACTATGCAAACTTTACACCATACTAGTGGAAAAACCCAATTAAAGCCTTCTGTCTGTCACATTGTAAATTCCAGTATAAGCAGAAGTATGTATCCATTTTAGCTCAAAGTTCAGGAAATGGTTGCTGTGATACTTGAGGCAACACATGTAGTAAGAAGGCTTACATAAATCTGACAGCCTTCTATGAGTTAGGCCTGTCTGTCCTTTCATTTAGGGTCAACTAAATCCCATTAAATTGCTAATCAGACAGTCTAAGTAGTTGTGATGAAATCCCTGTGCTGATGAAAAGAAACTACAGTCAAAGAGATATCTGAAACAAAGTCAATGCTAGTTAGTGGGCAAGATGGTTTCCACTGGAATAAAATGAAAAGTTAAAGCATTCCATTAAAAATGGTACCATAATGCACAGAGAAAAAGAAAAGTTCACAGACAGTATAATTTTGCCATCTTCTAACTTCTGTGATTCTGTTAGCAATTAATCTCTAAACAAATATTTGTCTGTTTATTCCCTAGACCTGCAAGCAGTTGTCTGTTTCCTGTGCAGAGCAAAGACAAGATGCAAGTACTTCCTAAAGTACACAAGGACATGAATGGCTTATATTGGTATAACACACGCAAACAAACAAAAATTTAAAAACCCAACAGAAACACTAAGGGATCAATTAATTTTCATTTGCATGGAATTTACTTGTAAAAGTAAGTTAGAGTGCCAAGTGCTTACTTGTCGGGCACTGAAGAGATTTGCAATAGTCATAAAAGCAAGTGTGTGCCAACCAGTTAGACATGGCAGAATTGTTTCCACAAGATCTGGAAGTGCCAACTACTAACATACTTAATAGTGTATTCATCAGATATTTATGAGTACTTGTGAAAGTTTCAGTTCAGATACACATGTGTTGTTACACATTTCTCACATCATTTTTCTTTATTGTTATTTGAGTTTTTTGCCTTGAATGTGTAAGAAAAAAACCTTGAGTCTTTCTCTGCCCCTGCAGACCTTTGTTTTTGCATTTGATTTAACTCTCTTACTTAAATTTGATTTCTTGCTTCTTATACAATGTTTGACTTCTTTGCCACTTTGTCACATGCTAATGGAGTTGGTTGTGGAAGTGTGATAATAAGTATGATTATTCTGTGAGCAGTGGAACTGATGAAGCCTGACTTCCTATGGTTGGAATTATTGCTGTTTATGGAGCTGCTAATGCCACATGAAATTTTCATACTGGTGGAGTGCTCATACTAGCTCTCTCTTATATGGCTTTTCAATGCCTATAATAAAATTCATACCAAGCTCTTTTTCTTGTCAGGGCACTAATAGGGTCATTCATCCAGCCTATTTTCATGACAGTTGTAAGTTGTTTATGCCTTTGAAGCCACTGTTCATCTGTCAAATTGGCTGGAATTGTCCAAAAGGTGTTAAAAGGAAAATGTGGATAGACAGAGAAGTATGTTTGCATATAAAATCCCATGAAAAGTACTACTTCATGAATCTCATCACTTTTGATAGCTGGACAAAAAATGCAATCTAAGTTAAGACAGGGAGTACATTTTCCAGAGGTATCAGCTTTAAAGAACCATGGTGAAAAATGAAAATGGGTTGATCAGCTGCCTAAACATAAGAATCAGATACTGTTTTAGAAACTCAAACATATCCTATTCAGCCTCCAGCAGCTGTTCCCTAACTGTCTTATATAGCATCTGTTTGCAACTGCCCTCACGTCTCTCTTTGATAGCGAGGTCATCTGAAATAAAAATAAATGCCTATTTGGGCAATTAAATCACTCCCTTAGAAGTCTGATTCTTCAAGACAGTGAATATCTTCATGGAGATAACTGTGCCTCTCTAACTGTGACTGTTATGGAAATGACAGCAGTAGTAGTCAACACAAATAACTTTGTCCCTCATCATCCCAACAGGAACAATGCATCTAAGGCTTCTCAAAACAAGTATATACAGATTTTATAAAGCCAGGGAGTATAAACAGCTGATTCTGTTAATAGCAATTTTCTGTCCCCTTGTGCAGTTCTTAATTTCTACCCTTTCTATGAAGGCTTCACTCCAAAACTTAGAGGAATTTAGTACAGGAAAAATTGCAAATCCTATCCCTTAGGCTGAAAGGATAGTGTCATCCATATAGGATATTTCCTTATTTATTATCTCTTCAGGTTTCAAGCGACATGACTGGAGAGAAGGAACATTAATCAAGTTGTCATCCTCCACTTTTCCCTCAGGTTTGTAAATCACACCACCATTGACATAATGAATGTCTTTTTGTAGACTAAGAACTTTCTTAGGAGCTCTCCAAGGACGAGGGGCCTGGAGAGTCTTTTTTCTAACTCTGCCTGTATTTAAATTTCATTCACAGTTAAAAAAAAAAAAGAAAATTGTGGGCATTCAGATGAAAATGGAGGCATTTTTTTCAGAAACAAAAGAAACCCAAACAAAACAAAGTAATTAAACAAGCTGTCCTTCCTGTGGAAATGGTTCTCATGTGGGAAAGAAGATTTCTGAAGATCACTGAGTAAGAGAAAGGAGCAGTAACAAGATGGGTGTGACTTTTCAGGCTAAGAGGGTCATCTCAGTGATAGTTGCCATATATGTGCTCTGGACAAAATTTGTAATCCATAAAATTTGTCAAAGGCCTGAAACCCAGCATTTCTACTTGCTCTCTCAGCGAAGTGCTTTAGCTTGACACACTGAGTTCTTGATGGTGTGTCTGTGTTGGAGCCAGTTGATATTGGCTCCATTGGACATAGGCGAAGCTTCTAGCAGCTTCTGAGAGAAGCCACTCTATAGCCCCCTGCTATAAAAACCTTGCCAAGTAAACCAAATACAGCTGTGGAGGGACACAGGCCTGCCTTGAGTGCATTAGTGAAGAGGCAGTTATTGTATAGATTTTTCTCAGACTTGACCTTTACAGCTGTTTTTGGCCTTGTTGTTGCATCAGTGATACCCAGTGATGCTCTTCGGTTCTCCTGTACCTATTTATATTTGGCTGTCATTGCAGAGCTTTCTTCTCCATGAAAACCACTGCAATTATGTATTTGAAAGCTATAATCCTCACAACCATTTTATCATATTCAGTTGCTTTCATTCAGTTTTTCAGGTTTGCTGATAAAATCTCTTCTGCTGATATTTGACAATACAGCATCATTATTCTTTGCTGATGCTTAAAGAACTTCTTCAGTTGCTCGAGATGTGCACTCACAAACAATGGGACTTTCAATGTTTTATTGTAACAAGAGGCTGAAAGTTCATGAGTTTTTGTTTATCTGTTATATTTGAAAATTGTGGTGACCAGAGGAGATACCTGAGGACTGGAAAAAAAGAAAACATCACTTTTGTCTTCGCAAAGGAAAAGATGGAGATCTGTGAAGTTACAAGGCAGTCAGTTTCACCTTGACCCCCAGGTAGGTTATGAAGCAACTAAGCCTGGAAAACATTTGCAAATACATGAAAATTAAAAAAGTAAATGGGCATAGTCAGCATAGATTGATGAAGAAGAAAGCAACTTAACCAACCTGAAAATCATCTAAGATGAGATGACTGTCTTGATGGATGTGAGTAGAGCAGGGGGCACTCCTTATATTGACTTTAACAAGGCTTTTTGTCTCCCGTAACATCCTCATAGACAAACTAATGAGACATTGACTAAGTGGAGAATGAGCTGGACTAAAGCAGCTGCACTCAGATGGTTGTGATAAGTGACACAAAGTCCAGCTGGAGACAAGGAACTACTGGTGTCCTGCAAGACACTCTGGAACCAATATTGGTTATCATCTTTGTTAATGTCCTGGTGAGGGGATAGAGAGTATTCACAGCAAATTTACAAATGATACAAAATTGGGAGGCTGTAAGTTGATGTCCTAATTTGGAGCA
The DNA here is from genome assembly GCA_013397795.1 of Orthonyx spaldingii. Classification (NCBI taxonomy): domain Eukaryota; kingdom Metazoa; phylum Chordata; class Aves; order Passeriformes; family Orthonychidae; genus Orthonyx; species Orthonyx spaldingii. The sequence continues at coordinate 21,298 of VZTJ01006176.1, read as the reverse complement.
TATTAGAGACGCAATAACAGGCAGGGTATATTTTCTCTGTAGCAAGCATGATTATTTGAACATTTCTCATAATGGGTATGCATATAGGCAACAACCAAAGGAAGAAAAAAATCAATACAAGTTCTAACTCTTTCTTATCTTATGATCACTTAATCAAGTAGTTAAAGAATTTTACTATTGGTATTGTCAATTTGAGCTTTAGGGCTAGCACTGAGGGGCCCTAAGGACAGTATTACATCCGAGAATTGCTATGTGTAATTGCTACAGAGGCATTTTGGGCTAAATGTATGGAATGTTTAAGATTCACAAAGAATATTTTTGTATGTCATTTGCATGTATTTGACTGCATCAAAAATGGTTCTTAAAACTGGAATGAGCAGGTTTTCTAAGACAATTTCTCAATGCCTCTTGAAAGTGCTCCTAGAGACAGATCAATTAAATTATATTTCAGAGACAATCAGAAGTTCAGCAGTAGCTATACACATGCTGGGCATCAACCCTTTAGTCAAATAGTTGCAATTGTACTTTCAATGAATACAGAAAAGAAAAATAGAAATAAGGCTGTTATAAGAAACTCAGATTTCCATTTGCAGTCTACACAGTCCTGCTGTTTTCGAATAGTAATTTTAAGTAGTTGTTTCGCACAAGGACTTATAGGTCTGTTATGATCCCTGTAAAAAAGTCACTTAAGCTCTATAACATATCCTTCAAAATACTGTGTATTTGAGGTAACACTGTAAAGAAAGAAAAAAGAATACAGATAATCTTACATCCCTTTAAATGCTGAGAATCCTTAGTTTTGCAGTTTTGAATAAGTTTCTGATGCACGCTCTGTACACACTGTCCAGACCCTGCCCATGGGAAGAGTGACCCCCTTTACTATAGGAATTTCTTGAATGAGAATAACTGTGTTCATTATTCCTGCTGTCAAGCAAAAAGGATGCTCACATAATGTTTTGCTTCACTTCTGGATAACGCTAAGAACAGGAAGATGTTGCAATAGCTGGTACCCAGCAGGAGCAGACTGTAAGCTTCCCTGTGGCAATAAGCCAGCTGATGTGATCCTGCCACCAAGGGTTTTGTGCAGCCCAACACAGGCTTGAAGGCCTGGATGTGCAGCACAGCACGGTGCAGGACTGGGTGTACTCAGATAAACTTCTTTGCTGATCACTAACTCTTCTATGTATGATAGTGTCCCAGTCAGGATCACCACAGTACTAACTTTTAAATATTCATCATAATTGATTAAAAAATCAATTAGGAGACTTATTATCTTGATTTTACCCAGGAAACACCTGTTTCATTTTGCTGACCCAGTTTTACTATGTTGCATTGTACAGTATATAAATTTCCTGGGCAACTCCTTTTTCCTTTAAAAGGATTCTTTTCTAATAAAATGTGTTTATGAACATAGATTTGCATTCAGTATTTTTAATTGAATTTTAAAAATGTGTACTTTTCAAAAGAAATAGGTAGAAAAAGTAATATATCAAATACTCCAAAATGTTTTTGATTTCAGTATTAGGTTGACATAACATGGAAATTTGCACTAATTGCGAGCTATCTCAAATACTTTTATTTTTCAAGTTGTGACATTCATTTAATTTTAGCTGTTCTAAAGTAAGATGTTATTTTGGTATTCTAAATATAAAAAGTCTTACCCTGCTATTGAGCAATTATAAAAAGATAAAGAAACAAAAATTATTAATAGGAAAAAAAATCATGCTTTCTGTGAAACATTAAAGAGTCTCAGTGATTATGAAGCCTGGTAATGCAGTACTTCTGAGGTAAACTTTCCCAGATGCTTTGTACTTCCCATATGAAATATACATGAAAGAATGAAAAAGCACCCTCAGCTAAGATGTATTAGGTTGTCACTACTAATTGCAGTAGACACGTTAGTTCTTTGTTGCACTAAGAGGATCACTCCAGCATAAAGTCAGAGGCTTGTAATAGAAATCAGTTCTGGTAGCTTCACTTTAGGGTTTTTTGAAGATTTTTCTTAAAAGCTGGAAAGAGTAACAAACAAAGAGATCTAAGCAGGAAACAGAGAGAACCGTGGGCAATTGGTGAAGATAACTTTTGTAAAACATCTCTATTCCAAACACAAGGCAAAGCAAGGAAAACCTATGCAAGGCTGAGCTAGAGACACCAAAAGTGAGGCAAATGAGAATTTCAATTGTCACGGTTGGACTTTTTTTGCCACCTGAGACTATGCTGTAAAACCTGAACTGTGTTTAATGTTGGTTTAAAATAGAGACCTTTCAGAGGCTGGGAGAACATGCCATTTGCTACAGTAATGGAAGGGCTCAAGCTGTGTTAAACAGGGTGAAAGCACAAGATTTTGTTTGCTATGGAGGTGATTGCAGAAGTGGTGAAAACAGATAAAAAGTACAAACTCTAAGGGGTAGAACTGTTGGTCTGTATTGAGCAGGAAGGGGTACTGGTGGTTTAGAAATAAAAGTCGCTATGAAGAGCTGAGAGTTTACTTCAGGTCAGCTTGTAGATTTGTGAAGTACTTGTTGGTTTTGAGACTGCAACTTGCTTCAAAAATATTGTAGCTTGTTAAATATTATAGCTTGTGCAGGAGATAGTGGTGCAAATATTTGTGTTTGACTTAGACTTTGGCTTTTTCATGTTGCCTGAGACTCAGCAAAACAACTGGTTGGTGAAATATTGAAGGCCTTAATTACACTATCGTGCTTTGGTGTTATTTTCCGTCCTCTTCTGTCCTGATTTTTAAGAGCTAAGAGGTGCTTGACTGTGGAGATGTTGTCTTGACTGCAGTAATTAGTCTGTTTTGCAGCATCCAGACTGCTAGCCCCCAAAAAGGAAAGGTACGAGAGGATGCTGGTGACTAAGTTTAATCAAACATCTCACAGTGGATACCTTAGTTTTGAGAGCTTTACCAGAGGTACCATTTTGCTTCATTATGCACATAAACATACTGCTTGAGCGAATGGCCCTGCCCATCTTTTGACAGTAGCTTTGCTGGCAAGTGGATGGTACTGTATCGTTGGGCCTCAAGACAGCAAAGGAAAGAGCATCAAGGAGTGGTGCAAGAGTTATTCATTTGACTTCAGTTAAGAAAACTGAGTGTCCACTCTCAACGGGATTGATTATTTGCCATGTTTTTTTAACCCAGAAACCAGATCTCCTTCAGAACACTGGAGATCATGGAAGAGTATTATTTATATAGCCATAGTTACAGATGATGGTTTACAAAGTCATTCAATCAAATCAAAAGCTTCCACAAGAAAGTGCCTCAGAAAGAGACAATAATAACATTGATTTTTCAGGCTTCGGCAGTTGTTATGCTTTAATCAAGCCCTTTCTTGTATGTACAGGAAACCTGAAGATATGCAGCACATCAAGATTAAAAAAGGCCGTCAAAGCTGACTGCTTGTGGAGGTAAAATAAGCCTGGAGTTACAGTATTCTTTGGATCCCCAGTAAGATGAATCATCCATTCTTCACTTTTAAAGATGTACTTCATGGACAACAAAAAATCCCCTTGAAACCAATCCTTTCATCATCTGAGTATATTTTTTCATTGACATATCACAAAGAGAAAGTGCCATGGTTAAGAGATCATACCTTTGTCATATCTAAGGAAGGATCAAAAGCAAGGTACTGATCCTTTTGTCTTTCTCCCGAGCTAGAACTTTCTATGTTCAGTGTAATGTGCAGAAAGCTGTTTCTTTCGGCTTAAAAAATAGACATCTTTGGTATATGAATCCAATTAAACAACCACCAGCATCCCAATTTCTCCTAGCAGAGAGTAATGGCTGTGAGGAGAAAGCTTATTATTAATCACCCAAAAAAGTGTGAAAAAATGGCTTTCTGAGTGGAGAAACCAATGAACAGCTTCAGAGATCTGAATCAGCTGCAAGTCCAACATTTTTTGATCTATGGCTATATCTGCATTGGCAAGTGCATTGTCAAGTGTAAGGGAGAGTGTGGAACAAACGGTGGTAAGGACTGAGTCAGAACTCTGATTTTATGTTGGATTTTTTTTTTCTTCTCTATTTGGGCTTCTATCCCCTATTTTAATTCTAGTCATATCCCATGGACTAACTGTCCATTAGCAGTTGGAGAGCATTAGTTGTGCTCTTGGAACAAAGCTTACCATTTAGTCTCACCCAGAAGAAATGCAGTTCATGCACTCCATGACCCACTTCATGAAGTGAGTCAAAAAATGGTAATGCAATGGAACCCATTGACTTCTGCAGAGAGGAGTCACTTCTTTCCCCTCCATAGAGTAACTCCTGCACAGATCAACCCTTCCCTCAGCTGTAACAACCACAGTAAAGAGCAATAGTGGTAGAAACTGAGTGTGGTAGTTCAGTCTGGAAGAGCCGGTGTCATCTCTTCAAGGCTGGTGTGCAGGACATTTTTGCCAGCCTGCTGCCTTAGGCAGTTGCCTCCTTATCCTATTTTTCAAGCCAAGGCTGCCCATCTAATTGACCTATTTTTATAACTCAGAGTAAATAACTATCATTCGTAAATCAGTACCGCTGTGGTTGACCTGATAGGAAATGTAATAATCCATATAATTTATAGTATTCTATATCATTTTATGAGAGTTTTCCTATCTTCCCTGGAATTATAAAATCAACAGCCTTGCAGTGATTGTCTTGTAAGGTCCGAAGGGCAAAACCCATCCTTTCATAGATGAGTCAATTCCCTATTTTATTAGAAACTCCAGTCATCATTTTCACCTTCAAACAGCTTCTTATGGTTTAAAATGTTCCAATTCCCCAAACTCCAAATTTTCTAAACATCCCAGATCAAATATTGAGTGACTGGATTTTGTTTAATATTCATTTGAATCAAATCCTTCATTAAAATATTTGGTCAACATTCCAGTTATGTTTTAAGTTTAAATTTCTGTGTACCTACAAACACATAAGTTCTCACTACATGTGAGGTTATCACAACAAAAGCTTGCTGACACAATTATTTTGTTTTTAGTATGACTGAAGCATAAGTTAGTTCTTTTAAAAGTGGAGCTGAGTTTAAGGAACGATGCCTGGTCAACTGCAGTTCAGAAGTTTCCATAAATATCCTGTTTAGTAATATAAATAATTTGTTTGGAGTTGTGTCTGTATTTTGCAGTAGTAAAGAATAGTGAGGTATATACTGAGTTTTCATGGGGTTTATAACCATATCGTTTCTACAGGAGATCTTAGAAGTTGATCTTATTTGTCAGCTAGAGAATGGAGTCTCTTGAAGTCTCCTACAAGCATTTGTTTTGTGGTTTTATTGAACAAATAATTTTGAGATGTCAGGTCTCAAGAAGTGGTTTGCAAAGAACTGAAAAAGGAATTTCCTTCAGACCTTCTGAAGTAGTCACAACATTATAAAAGAGTCTAATTGCTTATTTCTCACTGATCTAGGAAACAATGGAAAAGAAAAATAGAAATATGTACTTTTCTCTTTGTACTTTGTATAAAGTACTCTTTGTACTTTTCTATCCATAGATGGAATTTGGGAATATGGTGTTTTACTATTGTTTATTTTGAACTTGAATGAAGTTTCATCTGATACCCCTTGTTCATTGAAAGGTACAGAATATAGTCAAGCCAAAATTTATTTTACTCATCCCTTACACATGTATGTTCACATTTCACAACCTCGGGTAGAAACATGGAGAGCTGAAGGCTGGAAGGAAATCCTTCTTGTTTAATACAAATTCTTTGCCCAAGCTTATTGTCCCTTCACTGACTCACTATTAAAAGGACTTTCCCCCTAAAATATTTATAATTTGGCTGGTTTTTTTCATTTAGCTTTTTAGGCAAAAGTCCAAAAAGGGACTATAATAGCCCTAAACAGGACTACAAGCCTTGTCTCTTATTCTACTGTATTGGTTGCTCAAAAACTACCAGACTGAAATAGCAAAATGACTATAGCAAATCATTAGCTGTGTTTGTATTCACCAGGCCTATTTTTCATGATTAATCAGCCAAAACCACTTATCAGATAATTGTTTTAAAATGAGTCACTTCACCATTCTCTTTCCAGATACAGAACTGAAGAAATGATGGAGGGTGGTGATCAACACTAATACATTTCACAAATGATATACAGCCTGATAAAATTACTTCTTATGGTCAACTGGTCTTAGCTTCTGCTGCATGCACTAGAGTTTGTCCTGAACTCATCAGAATCTCTTTTTGAGCAGGAACATGCTGGAAGGTAAGCAGACAAATATAAAAATGTAGAATCTGGATAAAGATTTCCTGTGTCCCAGCAAAGGCTGTGGCTGAGTGGGTGATTTCACTGCACTTCAGGAGTGAGAGCTTATGGCTCTGGCGTGCAGAAACGTCATTTACTTTGCTATGCAAGCAGCCCATTGTTTATATGTGAAACAGGAGCTGGGGTTCTGGAAAATGACACAATCTTGTTCAGAGAACAGGGTGTCTCCCAGTCTGTCTCTCCAGAAATGTTGGAGCAGATATCTGATCTTTAACTGTATTAAATCTAGACTTCATAAATTCATAAAAGCAGAGTATGAAGCTTTTCAAATCTACTTGCCCATAATGAACTTCACAACAATCCAACCATTTTCTTCATTAATGAAATAATTTGAGTTTTGTGCAGTTAAGCAAAAAAAGCATGAAGGACTGGAAATAAATAAGACAGGGAAGAAGAAAGGAGTACTGAATGTGAAACAGAGGTAAGAAATCACAGTACAAAGACAGAAGAAGGGGAATTACAGAAAGCAAGGAAAAAGAAGCAAGTAATATAATGAAATAATATCAAAAATGCATTTTCATTAATGTAGAAATGATTTTATATAAACATTTATAAATGTAAAAATATTTTTTCCCTCTAAAACAACACACTGAATATTAAGTAAAAGACTGAAGGAAATAAGTTGCAATGTAAGATCCAATGCAAGGAAAACAACTTTGGAAATCTTATAAATACAATAGTTTTTAAATAATATTGCAAATAAAATATTTTAAAATGTCAAAGTGTAGTGTAACAATTAAGAAACTTGAGCCGCAGGTTTTGTGCTTTGGTGGCTTTCAGAGACCTCAAAACAATTCTGAATTTTGTGAGGCAAGATTTTGGGTGTGCTCATCTGCATGGAAATGAGCCATTTTGGAGAAGGTGGTAGGATTGGAGAAAGCAAAAAACTCTTGGACATTAAACATTTTTAAAGGTGTAAATGTTTTCATACTTCAAAAAAAATTCAGTAATTAGTTTCAGTCAAATAAAGCAGAAAAGAAGTAAAAGTGGAAAAGCTCAAGTTCTCCTTTTTGTTTGTATGTGAATTGATTTGATGGGTAACACTGACGGGCTCCTTTACAGAGTCAGGAAGGGCAGCAAATGCTGGGGCCTGCCTAATCCTTGCCAGAGCATGCAGCCTGCCTGCCCTCAGACAACTTCACTAAGAGCAGTATTAGCCCCACGTTCCCAGGAGAGCCTTGCAGAGATCACTATAGCAGCTGAGAGCCAGGGGCTTCACAGACTTGTTTTAGTGCAAGTTACAATAGCACCAGAGAGCATGGAAATACAGGGACTTGATAACGCAGAGGACAATCATTTGACCACAGAAGTGAAAACCGCATCGCAAAATGAATATTTAAAATCAGACAGATAACAGGAGCTGAAATTATTCTCTGTTTCAGGCTCTCCATTAGGTCTGTTCATCACTGCATTGGCAGGAGTTGTTCAGCAGCACTGCAGTTCCCACTTGGAGTTGCATCGGCATGCTCCTCTTGCACACTGGGCTCTCACTGCTGTTGATGTTTTAAAGCCTCATCCCTCCATTGCTGTTTTTTTCCTTCTTCATCTTAATGTTGCACTTCACTTTTTCGTCGGTCATTCCCACATCCACCTGCTTTCATTTATTCAGGAAGTTTTGACTTATAGCCAACGTTTGAGGACTCTGTTTTTAACCCTCCTCCCTTTAGTGCATTTGGTCTTCTGGGAAAATAGCAAGAAATAATAATTGTGCTCATAGTAATGAGCACAACATGTCCTTCAGAGATCTCCAAACTGACACTTTTCTTTTATTCTTTTATACGTTCTTCCTATTCAACTTCAGCAGAATGTCTGACCAATTGCTAAGACTGCTAGTATATTTTATAAATCCCACATCATGAGTAGAATACATTGTACATGCCGTGTATCACTCCACACCCATTGGCTCACTGTTGGGTCTTTTGAAATTCATTGTGGGATAATAAGATAAACTGTAGTCTTCCAGTGTAACGTGCTTTTTCTAAATAATCTCTTCTCTCCTCTTCCCTTCTCTGTATTTTCCTTTAGTTTTAGAGCTGAATGTTACAGGAACTAAAAAAACCACCATTTTTTTTGGCCATATCTAAATCTTACATGCAAGTACTAGTTTTTTTAAGTGAGGCATAAGCATCAGCTTAATTGACAAAACAAGTGAAAATTCTCAATTAAAAACTTTCCGTAGTATTGCTTTCCAGAAGCTGGAGAGTACACTTTGTAAAGGGCCATTTGTTGTGTTGAATATTTTTTGTGCATTTCCCAGGCGAATTGACAGCCAGCATCTGTTACAGATATAAGGCTCTTAAAGGTAGCTTGAAACTTGTACTTAGCAATCTTCTCCCACTCCAATAATAATCAATCTTTTTAATGAACTGCCATGTTAATTGGCTGAACCTTCAGCTGGAATAACATTTGTAAAACATACTGTGGCTTTATACCAAATGAAAATTTAGCTTTTTGGCTTATTTATACTCCATCATCAAATTCAAAATTTCCCTAAATCACTGTTTATTTGACTCTACTTGAACCTCATGGCAAAAAAGCCATTTAAAGTGGCACTGTCCCATATGGAATCCTTGTCTCTATAGAGACATGGAGTTGAAGAATGGACCTCTCAGTGGATAAGGAACTGACTGGATGGTCACACACAGACAAATGGCTTGATATCCAAGTGAAGGCCAGTGAGGAGTGGTGTTCCTCAGACTGCCACTTTTCAACATCTTTATTGGTGACATGGACAGTGCACCCTCAGCAAGTTTGCTGACAACACCAAGCTGTGTGGTGCAGTTGGCACGCACCTTCCAGGGCCTAAAGTGTACAAGAAACCCAGAGAGGTACTTTTTACAAGGGCATGTAGTGATAGGATAAGGAGTGATGGTTTTAAACCAAAAGAGGGTGGGTTTAGATTAAGTATTAGGAAGAAATTCTTTACTGTGAGGGTGGTAAGCAACAGGTTGTCCGGAAAAACAGGAGATGCCCCATCCCTTGAAGTGTCCCTGGCCAGGTTGGATGGGGCTTTGAGACACCTGGTCTAGTGAAAGGTGTTCCTACCCAATGCAGTGGGGGTTGAAACTAGATAATCCATAAGGTCCCTTCCAACCCCAAACCATTCTATGATTCAGTGATTTCTGTGAGATGAAAACATGGGAAAACAGACCATAAAAGAGTGGTTCAGTGATTGGGACAGAAAACTGAACTAGATTTTAATGGCACTAACACTCTATAGCGCCCTGCAATTTAGACATTGCAATTTTGTACAAGAAGGCAAATGATGCTTGCTAATGTGTTGTTTTCTCTGCTCAATGAATGCTTGCAGGTCAACATGGTCTGACAGATCTTTCTTCTCACAGTGGAATTTTAGTTTCAAAGGAAGACTCAGATTTTCTGTGACCACTTTGCATTTCCCCAATCATCATGCTATGGAGTAATATCTCCTTTCTTTCTTTTCTTTTTTTAAAGTTCTCTGGCAAATTTTTGAAGTGCTCAATTTACCAAGTAAATGTAACATGCTCAAGAGGCATAGATTTTATATATTACTTATCTAACACTAAGTCTGTGACCTGACAATCCAATGCCTCATTTTCCAACTTTTTATGATCATTTGACTAATGTAGAGGCAAATTTTAAAAACTAAACTCTTAAGCTATGCTGTTCTATCTAGACAACAAGCGTACTTTTTCTTTCTCAAAACTTTAATTTCTGTGTTCTTCAGGAGAAATGATGCAAGGGACTCTTGTCAGCAGAAAAATAGTGTTAACTTGTTGTGGAAGAATGAGACATTTGCTGCAGCCTGAAAAGAAGTGAGACACACTTGCCTTCTCATATTGACAGTATGGAAAAACTATATGAGGAAAATTCCCTGTTTGAAGTGATGTTCTTCAACTCTTGTAATCAGAACTAAATCAAAAGATCCACCTGAGTTCCTAGACCTTTGCTAATTGTTGAACTGAATCTGTGAAATCCCTATTCAAGAAATTCAGGTTCTCCTCAGCCTTACTCACTCATCCCGTGATATGTCATGGTATGGTAAAGAACTGACAGGAGGTGAAACAAAAGCTGCGTCCACTGAAATTCTTGATTTTCTTTCTAAATAAGGAAAATAATTCTTTAGGCTTCACTTGAGTCTTTGATCTTTCTAGAACAACTGAATGAAAAACAGTGGCATCTTGCTGAATTTCAGCTATAAAAGCATTTCCTGAAAAAACTCCACTTCTCTAAGTCTTTCATGGTTTCTCTTTCATGGTTTCTATGCAAGTTTCTGTTTTGATCTCATCTCTTTAAAGGCTGATAGGAAAAAAACCAAACCAAACAAACCCCACAAACAACCCCACCACCAGCAAAACCCAATTACCTCCAAATCTCCAGAATCCTGCAGGCAGATACTTTGTGCTCTAAAAGTATCCAGCCACCATATCTTCTCCCCATAGGAAGAGCTTCGTCAATGTATTTTGACTGCATCTTTCATTAACAGTGACCTCTTTGTCTTCTCCATTTCAAAACCTACACATAATTTTCAGATTCTGTTCCTGGTACCCTCTTGTCTGACTAAAACTCAGAGAAGTCACAAAGTCATTTTAGACTAACTTCTAGGGATCAACAGTACACTTTCCAGTTTTCTACCTTGGGCCTGGAAACAGTGACTCACTTCTACATTCCACTTCAACAGAAGTTTTTCCTCATTTTAATGTGCATTAATAAGGGACACATTTCAGTGGCTTCCAAGCAATGCCATTTTCATCTGATTAAGTGTGTATTTAAGCAAAAATTTACAGCTGTTCCATGTGTAATTAAAGTTTCTTCTATTAGATGTTCCAGTATTAATGTTCAAGTCCATTGACCAAAGTAGTAAAGTGAATTATAATACTTTAAAACAGTAGTGAACACTGAAATCTTATGGCTATCCATACTACCCAAACAGAACAGAGGCGCTTCTGTCCAGATATCCAGATAGCAGAGTTACTGAGCAATCAGCCAGGCAATTATCTGTGCTAATGCACATGAAGCTACATCGAGGTCTGCAGGTCAGCGTCGACATAAATACTTTAGGCTAAAATAAATATATACAGGCAGTTCCAGGTAGGAGGGGTCTAAAGGCATGAACTAGGAAGACAGACTGTGGAATGCCTGGAAGCCCGTTCATTCATACTGAGCTGTAATTTGTGGCCAGACAGTAGCTTCTTAACAAATTGTTACATCCCACATCACTAGCAGTTGCTTTACCCCCACTAACTCCCAGGGTACTAGTAAGATATGGGGGCATCTTTCAGAGTGTAATAATAACTTGGGTATAGATAGGCAAGACCTTCAGCATCTTGATGTGGGGGAAGCAGAGCAAGATCCTTCACACAGCTTCAAGGTGCTGGTTTTCTGGAGTCACTGACAGTAATCTTCCATTACTGTCGTGGAATAGCCTCATGACAAGGAGCCAGTTGGTGACTGACAGCTGTCACAGCTTGTGTCCTCTCCCCCATATCTGCACATAAGCCCTTGCTGTCTCCTTACCCAGATTGTCAGCTGCCTCTTGAGAACATAGCTTCTCAGCATTTCTTATATCATTTTCAAATCAGCTATATTTCATCCACAGCTAAAGGGAGGAGTATGCAGAGAACAAAGTTAATTTGTTTATGGGCTTAATCTACCTCTCTCCGGAGAGTTGGCACAGACAGTCAAATTTGTATCCCCATGCACATCACGAGAGCTAGTTTATCAGATTACATGTTCTCTTATATTTAAATGTCATGAAGACAATATGTATCATCAATGTTTAGTAGAAGGAAATCCTTCCAGTGCAGCACCTCTGTGTTTGGAGCAGTTTGAAATAAGATAATATGTCTTATGTAGCAGAGAAAGCTAGAATACACTGGAGAAGGCCTGAAAGAATAAATATTACCCTTTCCTCAATGTTATGCTCAATAAAGATACAGAGTCACTATGTGATATGAAAAAAGCAAAGAAAACCTGAACTGACTGTTATGCTGTTGCCATATATTAATCAAACATGCCCTAAATTGTTGCAATCCCAAGGATGTAAAGAAGGTAGAGGTCCCTTAATGTGTCCTGTTACTCCTTACTTCCACAAGTTTATTAGAGAATGAAAATTGATGCTCCACCATTGTCATATGACTGCTGGGGCTGCAGTCCCCAAAGTAGTGTGGATATTTTATAAAACTGGAAAAACTGTCAGTATACTGGGGAAAAGAATCAGACTCTGATGTGTAGGAGTTGGGGGTTGTCATTTCTCCCATGGCTGGCTGCTCGAGGAAAAGAGCAGGACATTTTGCTGCAATAAAGTAAACCAGAGATTTTTCTTCATCAAACTCCAGATTTCTGCCAACAGAGGCACCTGCTAACCCCTCCCAGAAGCTCTGTGTATCACTGAGCACACTGATCATGCCAGTCTGCCTGAATTCAGCTGTCAGATGTTTCCCCTTAATTTACCTTGTGCATTTTCATCTTGCAGCCTTTATCATGCACATGATAATAGTATAAGCCCGCACTGCTCTTGACAAAATTTTTTACCCCTCCTGTTAAATCTGAAATGAAAGTGGGGGTTATGTGACCCCAGCACAGTTATTAAACCAGGACTGGAGAGAGAAGCAACATCAATCTTCAAAAGAAATTTTGATAGGGAATAGATGACTGCTGCACAAGAGAAATACCTGCTGGTAACAGACTTGGTGAGTTTGTGCATAGCTGAAAGCTATTTGTAGCTGCTTTTTAAGCATAACTGGAGCCAATATTTAGCAGGAAGAATACACGTGGCAAGTATAATAGCCCACATTAAACCCATCAACCAGCCTGGCTAACACTGGACATAAGAAGGAGAGATGATTGCTTTTCAGAAGTGCAGGGGTCTCTCTTGTGGTACCTGCTTTGCAGCAAAGTACAGAGAGCACCTATTGCTTTCATAATGGTAATAAATTCTTCCCAAGACTTATTATGCCAATTAGCAAGTCCAAATCCAAAAGTACATTCAGCCTGGAACAGAATACATATGACAAAAATGACAGCTATGTTTCTAACCTTCAGTCACGTTTATGATGTTTTAAACATACCCTGATTGCTTGGTATTTGTAAAAAGATGAAATTAAAGTCTTCATTAACCTGTGTTTACAAGTTTACTGCTTGACTTAAATACAAGAATTCAATTTGAACATTTCTAACCTTTCATTTTCATGGTGTTATATCCCATGAACTACTTCTGTGCTTGGTCACTGACATTTTATCATTTTTATGGTACTTGATTCTATCTTACAAACTAGAATTGCATCAACTTTCTCAGCAAACTTATGAGGAAACAAATTAAATATTTTTATATTTAAATTATATTATGCATGCTTTTTTATTTTATAGTTAGGAGCAATAATTATTTAACTGGATCTTGGAAAATTTTATAGAGAAATTAATTGCTATTTTTTTAATAAAGATATTGCAATGTTTGAAACTTGTCTCTAAAGAGACGGTAATAATACCATCTGTCCTCTAGTTTGTGAGAGACAATAAAAAGATAATTTAATTGAAGTTAGACCACAGATTTATACAGCAGAAGTAATTTCAGAAGAAATTAGACCTAGCAGGATCTTCTTTTCAGGGGAAAACATTAATTTCACAAGGAAATATCACTTTATGAAAACAGTACTTGTTAAGAGAAAAAAAACCCCTGCATATTTTTCACATCAATATTTTGATGGGCTTCATCTGTCTAACCCATCTGTCTTGTATTTCAAATCAAAGTATTTTATGTAAATGTAAACTAATTATGATTTATTCATATTTAATCGTAGTGAAAATCTTTAAAAGTAAAAATCAAAATAATGGTTTCAAATTGCCTGAAAAATTTTCTTTTGACATAATTCCTCTTTCATTTAATTTGGTTTTGACCTATAATGATTTTTATTATAAATAGATAAAAGTTGTAGCCAATGAGTTCTCGTAAGCATTTGGAGAACACTCTCCAAAGGATAATGAATGTTCTGCTATATTAAAATGGATGATTACATAAGGAATCAGAGTGAAATACTAACTGCTTTCTGCTTTTGTTAGCAAAAGTATGCCTTTATGACATTCATTTCTCATTGTCAAATGAATATGCCTCTGTGAAGTATAAAATAAAAATGTCTGTTTAAATGTAGTTTGCCTTTGTTGAGAATCCAAGGCAACTGCACATAAAGTGATTTACTGGGTCAAGACAAAATTGAAGAAAATTAGAGCATGCCTTAGATAATTTTTTATAATCTTCAGTAGACATCATAAAGGCAACTCAGTAATCTACTTACTCCTTAACATGTCTGATTTAATTTCCCTCTGAAGCAAGCTTCTGGACAGTGAAGACTAAAGAGCAGCTGCATGGTTCTATGGAGCTGAGGATACCTTTCCCAACAAATCTATTTAAAACATTATGAAAAATAAAACAGACTTCTCTTTAATGTCTTTGTGAGGTGCATGTGAAAGGTCTGAAAAGGGTATGAGATATTACTGAAATGTATTTATCAAAGGGCTTACAAAAGGGTTTAATATGTTAGATCCTTTCTCATTTACTGTCAGTGTAAGAGGCAGCAGAAGAGAAATATTGGCAGTATTTGCCTTTAGAGAAGGCCTCATGTAAGTGTCTAGAAGGATATATGTCTTAGAAATCAACTGATCTTTATCTTGAAAAAAGTTGAATATTCACCAGCACACTCTTTGACCAACAATACTGTGATCCTGTTCAAAGGAAACCTTGATGCAAATTACTTGAGAAGGCTTAAGAGAAGAAGCCCTTCAGTTTGCAGTTGGGCAAGCAAAACAAGAGATCTTTAGTGATACCATGGATGTGTGTGTTTCCATGTGTGTGTGTGCACACTGAGAACAGACACCTTTGAAAGCTGCTCATATACTTTTCTCCAACTCAAGACCATTAGAATGTCATAGACTACACAACACTTCTAAGAATAATAATTGTGTACCTCAGCTTTTCAGAAAATAAAGTTTTCTGAAATAGATTGCAGGATGACACTTGGAAACATTCCCCTAATTTCCAACTATATGGTATGTTACTAAGGGAATTATGTTAAAAGCTTACTGGTGTACACTCCAGTTTACTTCCAGATAATTCTCCGGTGTTTCTAATCCTCCATTTGTATCTATACTGTATCCAAACCCTAATTTTCACTCTCATATCTGAATATTCCTTCTGTATTTTTTGAGGAAATAACTTCCAACAATGGATTGAATGAGTAAATTTAATCTCTGGCATAGATATCCATGTAATTGCACCTTGAAAAATTCTAAGCTCCTAGTCTTTACCTGCTTTGGACCACATGAAATCTGCTGTTTGTTGTACAGAAGGAAAATGCAAAGCTTTCAGCATCTTAGCTACATTCTTCAGAAAAAAAAAAGTAGAAAATAATACTATTAGTATAATGCATGTCCTATCATCTCAACTGACCTCCACTGAATTAAAATTCTTGTTCTGACTGCTTTTATCCCAGTCTTTTATTTTTTCCCATTTACTGTGTCCTTGAGTTACTTTCCTGTCTATGACATATTGGGCTAAATGAATTGTTCTGTGCAAAAAAAAATTAGATTTTCATGCAGCAAGTGCTGCTGCCACTTACAGTGCATAATAAAGCATAAAGCAAGCAGAAAATTGATGTTGAAGAGGAATCTAGTTTTATCACAGTAAATTAATTTTTTGTGTTTCGCTGATTGTTCAAAAATAAAATAGATGGAAAAATATCTGGATTATACAATGGCATCACTTAAAATAATGAACACAACTGAAAAAGCTTTTCTGTTTTCCATTCATATACAGTAAATGCAAAAAATGAGGGGCTCAGCTTTTGTCTGAACTCTTGGAAATATCACCACATTCATAGGAATTTTTAAATTGAGCTTCATGATCACTTTGGATTCACTCTAGATGTATAAATGACCTGCCTCATAAATATAGAGTAACTCCTGTCTTCATCACACATATCACTTCTCTTAATTCAAAAGCTGTCACTGCTCAAGCACTCACTGTGATTTTTGCATTTTATCTGGCTTTAAAATACAGACTGAAAGCCTTTCATGAAGCAATTTGTATCTGAATGCTAGATGAATAATTATTAAACGAAGAATATTGTCAGTATTGATACATAACCAAGGGGATCTTTACCTGACGAAGGAAAACAGTATATGAGAAACGTCGCCTTTCTTGTAAAGATGTTTCAGCAAATAAATAGTATTTAAAGTTCTGAATATGTTTTTGGCAGCTTCCCTCACCAGAGATTATTGAACAAATCAAGATGCTATAGGAGAATATAATAATTTTTGTACAGTCATAATTTATGAAAGGATGGGAAAGAACATCAAAAGGTCAAGTTTATCAATAAAAAGATATTAGAAGAACTTCAGAGAGATCTCTGCTTTTCAATGCAAATGTAACTGATTGAAAGGATGTAGATAAAGGGCAAAACTTACCGTTAGTATTTAAGAATATTGCAACTAAATCTGTCTTTGAAGGAGAGAAGACTATGCTGAGTAAACTGACAATAAAATGATAGAAACCATCAAGTACATTTAAAAATACTGTAAATGAGAAAAATCAGTCCTAACTAAACATAAACACTAATAGCATTAAAATAACTATTCTACCAAGGAAGGACTGGTCAAGGCAGATGGATATGGGACAATGTCAAGAGAATCCTGAGTTAATGCTAAAGAAACAGCAAATAAAGTAATATGAATTATTAGAGACTAGCCAAAAAAGTCAAAACATCATTGTGCAATTGTGAATGTCTATGATTCAAATGAATATAATTCCTATTCTCTATATAAATGAGGCTATGGCAAAGTAGAAAAGGCACAAAGTAGAACAGCAAGAAAATAACTTCTAAATTTCTGAGGAGACTAGTTTTAAGAATTTTTTAAACTGGTAAGAGACCCTGCATCTCAAGATAGAAACAACAGGAGTCTTTAAAGCAAGAAAAGGACACTGAGGAGTTGATGGGAATGATTCTGCACTGTTTATCAAAATGCAAAAAGTGAGGGGTACCACAGCAGGTTTACAGGGAACGGCAGTAAATACTGTTACGTATAGCCTACATAGCTCTTGGCAAATCTTTTGCTTCAGGACTTTTTGGTAGATCAATATATAAAGAGATTCAAAGAAAATTGAGGCCATTACCTGGAGCATAATATGTCTGTATTTCAACATTCTGGATACCCTTCCCACAGCAGAAAGCTTTACTTCCTACTGGTCTTCAATCTTAGACTTTCTACAGGCATCCACTTTGCTGTTGCCAATAATGAGATACAGCCTATGACTGACTTCTTGTTTGGGACACAGTTCTTTTCTCCTCCTATGTGCTTATCCTTGAAGGCAGCAAAAATTCAAATCAGGAAAGGACCTGGGAGTGCTGGTCAACAGCTGAACATGAGCCAGCTGTGCCCAGGTGGCCAAGACGGCCGATGGCATCCTGGCCTGTACCAGCAATAGGGTGGCCAGCAGGACCAGGGCAGGGACTGTCCCCTTGTACTCGACACTGCTGAGGCCTCACATTGAGTCCTGTGTCCAGTTCTGGGCCCCTCACTCCAAGAAGGACATTGAGGTGCTGGAGCGAGTCCAGAGAAGGGCAACAGAGCTGGTGAAGATTCTAGAGAGTGAGTCCTATAGGGAGCAGCCAAGGGAGTTGGAGTTGCTTGGCTTGGAGAAAAGGAGGCTCAGGGGAGACCTTATCACTCTCTACAAATACCTGAAAGAAGGCTGTAGCCAGGTGGGAGTCAACCTCTTCTCCCAGGCAACAAGTGACAGGACAAGAGGAAATGACCTCAAGGAGTGCTAGGGAAGGTTCAGGCTGGACATGAAAAGGAATTTCTTCACTAAAAGAGCTTACAGGCATAGGATTAAGCTGCCCAGGAGGGTGGTGAAGTCACCGTCCCTGGAGGTGTTCAAGAAACAACTGGATGTAGCACTTAGTGCCATGGTCTAGTAGATCATATCAAAGGTCAGACTCAAAGGCTGATCTCAGAAGTCTTTTCCAAACTAAATCATTCTGTATCATTATAGGATGTATCTTAGCCAGTAAATTTTCCTAGCTAAAAAGTGTCAAGAGTATCAGAAATAGAAATGTAAAGCTCACTCTCCATTACTTAGCACATAATTTAACATTTAAGAAATTATTTGATATTTAAATTCCATTATCTGACCTGCACTGTCCTTATCTTAGCACTTCTCTTCAATGTCATACATTCAGGACAAATTCTTTTAAGAACCACCAGAATATCTACCCAGATAGTTTGTAATACAATAAAAATCTATATTGCGATGTGACCCAGAGAGCTGAGCTCACTAAGAAACTGCTCAGGGTTGGCTGACAAGGACTGAAGCTTTTATTGACTTACTGCTTGGTAGAGCAAGTATCATAATAGGCAATGAAACAGTCATCTAGGGAAAGTATTCAGAAGCCAGAAAAAAAATAGGTGTTAGAATATCCTGTCAACAGTAGTTGAAAAAATACTGGAATTTCCCATAGTACCAGAAATGAATTTGAACCAGTACATTGAAAGTCAGACTGCTCTGTGTTTAGGACACAATCAGTTTGTTAAATCACATTTTAGATACAAGTCTCCATATGCCAGTCAGTTGTCACTAATAATTTGGCCAGCCTGAAACATCTTGATTGTATTGCAGAAGGGAGACTGAAAACTAATTGAAGTGGAAAAAGATATTCCTTTCACTGGGGAAATAAAGAAGAAAGAAAATATTAGGTTTTGTGGTGTCATTCCCTGGACTTCCAATTTTAATAAAACAGATGGTTTATAAACAATCAGATTTGAAATGTAGCTCAAAGATTAGACTTCTGCCATTGTCTCAAAAAATTTAAGGTTAACATCAATGTTAAATTAGCCATGCTCTGAAACCTTGCCATAAACTAGAAATATATTATATTATGGAAAGTAGTAAAGTAGAAATAAAATAAATTAGAAGAAAATAAAATAGAGAAGAATTGATACTGATGTAGAAAAAAATATTTTTGAGAAGCAGTTTCTAACATCCTATGAAACTCACTGTCCATGCTTAATACCAATAAAGATTCAGTTTTATATGTGCACAGGGCCTCAGCCTGTAATATTCTGCTGGGTGCCTGGGAGCATGTGTGCCATTCTAGAAGTACAGGTCTTCTGCTGAATTGTCAAGGTTTGAGATCAGTATGCTTTAAGGTGTGCCATGCTAGCAGGGAAATGACACTGGTTCCCAAGAGAACAGGGATTGGCCTTGGGGGCAGAAGCAAATAAAAGCTGCTACAGAAGTGCTGCCACACAAACAAAAGGCCTTCCAGGTTTTAGACAACATTGAAAGAAAGTTTATTGACCCATAACTTACTAGGATTTAAAGGTTGAGGTAGAATGAAATTGGTCTACTGTGTGAAGTCCTGAACCCCACTGAAATCACTGCCTTTTGTTATTGCTGGGAGCATGTATTACACTCGAAAGATTGATTATGAGTGAAGTAGAAATACATGTGTATACAAAAAGACTATAATTTACTGCTACTATAGTTACACTACTATAGTGGAAATCTTCAGAATCAAGTAATTATTAGTCCAGATTCTGAATAGTAGATATAAAAACACAATAATAATACAGCTAGAATTTGTATACATAATAATGGCAAGTTGCCATCATCTGGAGTTCCTTTCTGGGAGGAATATAATGTTCATTCTGATAGTTTCTTTTACTTTTCTGGTATTTTACGTATACTTTTCCTTAACCTTCCTAGATTAATTTTTATGTGTTTACTACCACACTTTTAAGCCTTTTTTCTTTCTTGTTTGATCTGCTGTCTAACTTACACCTGAATGGTCTATATATGATGTATTTTATACATGCTAGATATTCTTTCGTTTTTCTCTTTGTGACATTTGACACTAGTTTTGTGTAATTCTACTTTTTTTTTTTTTTAACAGAGTATAAGTGATATATTTATAGCTATGGGATTTCCATTACCAAGCATGTCTGTCCATGTCTGTGCCACAACCTGTGGCTTCACTACTCGATAACCTTGCTGTTGTATCAGACGTATATTTCTCTACATTACATCATTATGTCAGAGTCATAAATATCTCATTCTAATTACAAAAATTGCTGCTTGCTGCCACCTATGTAAAACTATGGTTGTGCCATACAAAGATGATAAAACCAAAATAAATTAGACATAAACATCATGTCAATTACAGAATTTTTTGTCCAGCTAAAACAAGTATGACAAAGCTGCAACAGGTGAAGAAAAGTTTGAACTGAGCACAGCTCTCAAGCCTCCATCCTGAGACCTTGGAAATTCCTTATAAAACTTGTGGCCTGTTACTGCTAATGGCAATATCCTATTACAGGGCTGCATGGTTGCACAGAGCTGAGTTCCAACCCACTTCATAGAAATCATGGTCTAAGCAGAGAGATTTATTTGTGTGCAACTTTAGTGGGCACTGGCATTTGTTATGGTTTTTATTTCATGGTTTAATTAGCTATAGAAACTACTGCATAGAAAAGAGGTTTTGCATACAAATTACATGTGTCTTTGGGAACTGTAACAGCTCTGCAGGACACAACAGGCAGCAGACTTTGTGCAGCATTAGTACAGAGGGTAGAAAGGAATGGCCAGGTGTTTTTCAAAGCTATCACTTGCAGATGATCAGTGAGACCCTAAACTCTGCAGTGGCAAGCCTTGATGATAAAGAATTTCACCTAAATCTGCAGCACCACAGTTATCACTGCATTATCAAATCAGGTACAAAGATGGAGAAGTCAGCCTCAGTCCGAAATCAGCCACGTTAATTTACTCTGTCAGTGCTCAGACCATTTCTTGATCAAATTAATAGGAAGACTTTTATTAGCTTCAGGTGAATTGGGACAGTTCCCACATTGACACTTGCAGAGATTTGTCAGCTATATTTACTAATCCATTTTGCACTAGGACAAAGAAAAATTATGAAAAATTATTATTTTTCCACAGTTGTGAAACTAAATCACAAACTAAGTAGATCTTAAAGGATTTCCAGTAGTAAGTTGTCGTGGGTTTACCCAGG
>VZTJ01006175.1:0-10697 GCA_013397795.1 Orthonyx spaldingii | reverse complement strand
CAGCTAGCCAGCTCTCCACAGTTGTGGATTGGCTCTGTGACCGTTTCAGGGTGAACTTTGCTGGGCTCCCTCAAGTGCAGAGATGGAAGTTTTTATTGATAGTAATAGATCATGTAACTCATTAGGTGGAGGCTGTTCCCACCGTTAGAACTACAGCTAATGTAGTGTGTGAGACCCTTTTGGAACAAATTGTTCCCAGGTATAGAATAGTTGATAGACTCAGATGGGGGGACACATTTCACGTCAAAAGTTTTACAGAAAAGAACTCAGGCCTTGGAAATAAGGTGAGAATTGCATGTCCCATGGCATCCACGGAGTTCGGGTCAGGTGGAAAGGATGAACCTTACCTTGAAAAGGTCCCTGGCAGAACTAGTGATTGGGACACAGATATCATGGGTGAAGTGTTTACCTTTGGCTCTCTTCAGGGTCCGAACACAACCCAGGACAGATCTGGGGTTAAGATGATGTTCAGATTACCCTTTCTGACCATCCATCATGAAACTGCTACTTAAGAAGTAAGAGAAAAGAGTGTTAAAAAAAAATATGTCAACACAATTGCAAAAACGCTTGAAATTTTGCAGTTGGAAGGGATAATCCCTCAAACCACACCTTTAGAATTTAAAATCCATAATATCTTTTGAAAGGAATGGGTGCTAGTGAAAACCTGGAAAGAGCAATCTTTAGCTCCACAATGGGAAGGCCCTTTTCAGGTACTGCTGACAAATGAGGCAGCAATCCGAACCAGAGAAAAAGGGTGGATCCATGCCAGCAGAGTCAAAGGACCTGTGAAGGAACTCAAGGAATGGACTATAACAGCTAAGCTGGGTGACATCAAGTTGACTCTTAAACGAGGACCGGGTGGTAAAGAACTGGGAGGACCCAAATAATAGAAGGAATGTACCAAGGACTATACCTAATTGAGAAATAAGGCCAAGCTTATATCAGTAGTTTTAAGCGTTGTCTGGACAAGTTTTAGGGAACCTCTGACACTCCCTTGGGGAGGAATACCTCCACTCCAAACTGGAGGATCAGGACTGTTTCAGCTAAAAAGTCCTCAGATTTTGAGCCTTGCGTAAACTGTATCCTAACCTTGGGGAGATATCACAAACTCCATCAGTGCCATGCCATATAACCTATCTGATTCCAATACTGGACATGCTAACGAAGTTAAATGTAAATACATAAGTTGTTAAAAAAAAAAAAAAAATTGGTACTGCACTTTGCAAAAACAGCACCCTCATTGTATAAAGTATCGAGTGTCGAATTCATTCCCTATTCAGGTAAGACTAAGAAAAACCAAAATAATAACTTTACTTTGTGGATGGGAATTACTAGTGCCTGTTGAATGAGAAGTACCTAAGGAACAGTGAGAAACTATGGTTAAGAAGTGTCAAAAGCAATTTTGCCTAGAAATTAGCAAAAAGGAAGTGACGAGGAGATAGAAGGCAAGACCAGATTGGCCACTGTACCCGCCACTGAGAAGATCATCTACAGCTGGTATGGTAGCAACTCCATAGGCATGGGAGGTGGGGGTATACGCCATACCGGACCTCTATTAGTCCTTCTTCTGTCACTCATTTTCTGTCTCTTCCCTTTCGGGATGCCAGCAAAATCATGTCGTAAGTGCTACCGAATGCTTTACATGCAAAGAAACCAAGGTTCATTTTTTATTTCTCACACTCATGTCAACAGTCACTGTTATAACTCATCCAAACTAAGCACCTGTACGCAGAATGGGAAAAAATACTCGATTGCAGAAAACTTAGGGCAAGTGGTAAGAGGTTAGAAAGTGAATGTCCAAAGGGGGAAAGATGGGCTTGTTTCACATTTACCCTTAAAGGTAAAGCCCAAGATTTGGTAAAAGAGCAAGTAATAAACAAAAAAGCAAATTATCAGCCCAATTATCTAACTCTGTATCAACCTCACGTCAAGATTTGTATACGAAACTTAAACAGCAATTAGAAAAAGAAATAAATATCTCAGGATTTGGAAAAAACCTGTTTGTGGAATTAGGGGAAAGAATAAGTAAAGAACTAAACGTAACCAACTGTTGGGTCTGTGGAGGGGCCTTAATGACAGAGGAATGGCCATGGAAAGGCATCAGTCTAGGCCCTGTTGAACTCCTTAAGTAGAACTGAACAAGTATAAAGGGGGAAAACCGACCAGAAGGGTGGATTCTAAGTTCTACAGTGATAAGAGAAAAATGTCTCTGGCGCACTGAAAAGAATTTTATTAACAAGGTAAGAAATACTCCTTGTAAGAGAATCAACGTTAGTAATGGAACTTTTACATGGCAGATCCCAGAGGAACCAGCTCTGTATTAAGCCCAAAGAAAAACAAACGGGAAAAGTTGTGAGTATAGTAATGAAGCCAAATTTTTCCAATGTAATAACATAGGCAAAAATCCTTATTTTGGGATCCCAGAGATATCCAAATTTTGAGAAAATATAAATCAACAGAAAAATGATTATTGGAAAGCACCAGATGGCCTATTTTAGATATGTGGGAAGGGAGTTGCACTCTGGGGATCATACAGCCTGGATTTTTCCTTTTACCAGGACCTGATGGAGATCAATTAGGAGTACCAGTTTATGAAAATCTAAAAAGAAATAAAAGGGACTGGATTGGAGGGTACCAAAAATGGGGAGATGAGGAATGGCCCCCTGAACACATATTGGAAACATACGGGCCAGCCACGTGGGCACAAGATGGAAGTTGGGGGTATCGAACCCCAATTTATATGCTGAATCGTATTATAAGACACCAAGCAGTTATGGAGGTAATAACAAACAAAACCGGTAGGGCATTAGAGTTAATATCAAGTCAACAAAGACAAACACGAGCTGCAGTATACCAGAACAGGTTGACTTTAGATTACCTATTAGCTGAAGAAGGGGGTGTTTGTGGGAAATATAACACATCAGATTGTTGTTTGAAAATAGATGACCACGGGGATGCCGTCCTGGATATAGCCAAAGAAATCAGAAAAATAGCTCATGTACCAGTCCAAAAATGGGAATTAATGCTAAAAACCAGTTAGTGAGACGTATTGAAAATAGAATGGTGAAAGAAGCTAGGCTTCTTCCTTTTATGTGCCACAGCTAGTTTGATATTTCTTCCTTGTTTAATCCCCTGTTTTATCCGGCTAATCACCAGCGTAGTCCAAAGTATGCAAGTGCTAACAATACCTATGGACCCTAATTTGGCTACATCTGGAACAGCGCACAAGATAATGGTGTTAAAAAACCAAACTACTATGAAAGACCCCTTGGAAGAAGCAAAATTGATTTGTAAAAAAAAATGAGTGAAAAATGGAGCTTAGAAAGCAAGAATTATTGCTCAAGCCAAATGATTTATAAAAACAGAAAAGGGGGGATTGTGATAAAGGCATATTATAATATTGGCTTTTCGCAAATAAAATGAATGCTGTGTGTAGCTTTATTGTAAGAATATCGGGTTTTTGTAATAATAACTAGTGCTTTTATTTTTGTTAAACTTAGACATAGTAGTAAGATAGCTGATATAGTTATGCTTGTGACAATTGAACTGTCTGCTTGGTTAGATAGCATCCAATGAACGTGTGATGAAGACTCCTGTCAACTATCGGCAGCTCCCCGTCTGTAAGAACCACGGACCAAAGCCCAGACTGGAGGCGATAACAAAAAACGGACTAAAACCACAACCAAGAAGTATGCATGCTCTAAAAAGGCGGACCCGAGGAGGAGCCATGCAAAACAGTTCCTGGAAGATGGAAATTAGTTGAGGGGGGTGGGTTTATCAATATGCATAATTGTTAATGAATATGCATCAGGCTGATGCAATCGAAAGAGTATGTAAAGGATGTCCCAGCAATAAGAGGTGTGCTCTTGGCTGAGTGCCAAGCACTCTAGCGCTAGTACTTTTGCTTTATTGTATTTGTCCCCTATTGTCTTTTATTAAACCTTTAAATTCTAACAGGGCAGTGAACTGCATTTTTCACATCTGGCTCTCTGTGCCCTGCCCGTGCTGGTCCCTCCTGTGCCCCCACTAAATCCTATGTGGTGGGGGAGGTACTCCCATTTTCTGCTGTCCCAGGTCCATGTAATGCACAGGAACTGGCAATCCAGACATGAAATGGAGCTGATTTCATCACTTTGCAAACACAGACCTGGGCCTGGCTGTGTGTTGTCCTTCTCAATGTGACAAGTGACCCCTGCTAACGGATGGCTGGAAAATACCCCAAAACTGGGCTGTGGTGTGTGGAGGAGCTGACCTGGAGTCAGCAGAGCTGCCTCAGCTCAGAGGACATTTTAACTGACCCTTTGATGGAGATTTGCTTTGCCACCTTATCTTTATGCACAGCAGGTATCAGTTGGAAAAATGGCTGGGTTATGCTTTAAATGTCTGCTCAGGGAAGAGCCCCTTGCTCCCTGCCTCTGCTCCTGCCTATGGACTGTGCCGTGTCCTTGTTACCCACTGTTTCCTTTTCAATCTTCTGTGCTAACATGGCTCAGGATTTCTTGTGGTCCTGAGAGCTGGAGCTTCATCATTCAGAGTCTGCAAAGAATGGACAGAAAAATATATTTGTTGTCAGATGTTGAAAATAGGCTCCACAAAAGGCAGGAATCCATGAGATGGTAACTCCCAGCTTGGGTGTTTTTTCTGGGTTGTGAGGTCAGCTCAGGACACTTCAAGAAGTAGGGGGTTATCAAAGTTGTTGAATAAATCCTCCAGGGGCACAGCACTTTCCTGCCAACCCAGTGTCCATACACTGCCTGCTTTCAGGTATACACAGGGAATGAATCACAAGAAGCAGCCAGCAGAGACCTGCCAGCCCTGGCTCCCGCTGCTCCAGTCACCAACTCCTGTGCCTTTGATGGATATATGCCGAGGAGCTGAAGAGCCAGCTGTAAAGTATGATTAGATTAAGTCAGCTCTCCCTGCAAACCTCCAGCTCTCTGTGGGAACCTTCTGTGTCCCAGAGGTTCCAGTTTAACCAAATGGCAGTTGGGAATAGTTGTCCTTCGAACAAGCCCTGGAAGTGAATGCAACTGCTGGAAAGTGGCATGCCAGGAATTCTGCATGATGGATGTTTAGGAAGGCCCATGCACAAATCAGCATTTTTGTACAAACTTGTGGGCAGTCTCTCAAGTGGTTGCAATAGGTGCGGAAACCAAATCATCCTGCAAAAAATCCCAGCCCTGAGGCATTTCTCAGCTTCCAGAAGACACACACTCAGTGCGGGGGGAAAATTTCAGCGTGAATAATCACTGGGTGACCCTTGTGCAAAGCAAACTGTGTCAGCTCAGTGCAGTAGGGTTTGAAAGGGCCAGCACAGCAGAATCTACTGAATGGGAGTACTGAGGAGGTAGTTTGGCAAAGGACTGTGAAAAGTCCACATCATCTGTAAGTGTGAGGATGAGGTGTCCCATTCAGAAAGGTTTTGTAGGAAAAGTGAGATCACATTTTGTGCGGGAGGGATCTTGGCAAACAGGTATCACTCAAAGCTTTCTCCTGTCATCTGCTCTTCTGCCAGCTCTGTGCTCTCAGAGACAGAAATCCTGCCTGCGGGAATTCCCAGCTCTTCTCTGCTGAGAAATGAAAAAGGGGGAAAAGGCAAAAGTAAAGGCAGACGTGGGGGGGAAGAAAAGGGAAAGGGGGGAGAAAAGAAAAAAAGAAAAAGAAAAAGAAAAAGAAAAAAAGAAAAAGAAAAAGAAAAAAAGAAAAAGAAAAAGCAATTGAAAACAAGGGTCGGGCAGCCCGAGGGCCGAGCTCCCCGAGCCCGTTCCCACCCCATTCCCGGCGCAGCTTCCGCACTCTCGCTGTGCCCGCGCACAGGCGCGCGCTCCCGAGAGGGGCGGGGGCTCTGCTCACGCGGGCGGGCAGGCGGGGTCACGTGAGGCGGCGGCGGGATCGTTTGAGCGGCCGGAGCGGGGCCAGAGACAGGCGAGACGGGCCCGGGGCCGCGGGGTCCCCCAGCGCCTCCTCGGGGTTCCCCCGGTTCCTCCTCGGTGCAGGGAGTGGGCTCCGCCTGGTGTTGCCGCCTGTGGAGTGGCCGCAGGAGCCTGAGGAGCTGGGGGTGGGGTAGGGGGTGCCGTAAGGGGTTTTAAACAAAGGGCTGGAATTGGGCAAAGCGAGGGGGACACCGTGCAGAGAACTTAGGGAATTCCAGACCGTGAGCGGGGGAACCTGGGAGGTGCTGCTGGCTCTGGCAGGGCCCCTGGTAAAGTTGGAACCATGGAGTCCCTGAGTGGTTTGGCTTGGAAGGAACCTTAAAAGCTCATCCCGTTCCACATCACTGCCATGGGCAAGGACAACTTTCACTAAACCAGGTTGCTCCAAGCTCCATCCAACCTGGCCTCGAGCACTGCCAGGGACGGGGCAGCCACAGCTTTTCTGGGCAACCTGTGCCAGGGCCTTCCCATGCTCACAGGAAAGCATTCCCTCCTAATATCCACCCTAAACTTTTTTCCTTCCAAACAAGGTGTATTTGAAAACTTTTTTGCTACATTCTTTCTTGTGTTCTGTCAAAAGGACCCCAGAAAACAACCAAAACCACCAACATGTCCTTTTTTCCTCCTTCCTCCCAGCAATGTGGTGTAAATGCCAATGATGTGAAGACGCTGGAAAAAGCTGGGTTTCACACAGTGGAGACTGTAGCTTATGCAACAGAGAAGGAGCTGCTGAACATTAAAGTCATCAATGAAGCCAAAGCTGACAAAATCCTGGTAAGGATGTTCTGGAAATGTAACCCAAGATATTCCACAAGTGGCTTAAAGAGTGCTGGTGGATTTGGAAGGTCTTCAAAGGCAAGTAAAGGTGATTAAAGGTGTGACATGACTTGTGATGGGAAGGGGCAAAACCCACCAGGACAGGACTGAGCTGAATAGAGGGGGAGTATTTCCATAAAACACACAAAAGTGATGTTGGAGCTTTTTCTTGGAGCAGAATTTCAGTTCTTTTCAGAGGTACCAACTACTGCAAGGTCTATAAGTTAAAATGTGCATGGAATGATCCAGGGGCTTCTCAACAAGGCAGGAAATATTAATTACTGGGGAGTTAACAAACAGCATGAACTCTCCTGGCACAGTTGGGTTTTCCCTCAGGCTGAAGCAGCCACACTGGTTCCCACCACAGTTTCACCACAGCCACAGAATTGCAGTGGGGAAGGTCGGAGGTCATCCAGATCACCACTGGCTCCAAAGAGCCAGATAAACTGCTTCCGGGTCATCATTTTATTTTTTCTCTTTCCTGCTTAACCTCAGTTATAGGGGTGGGTTTTTCCCAAAAACGTGATCCTTGCACAAAACCACATAAGACAAGTTCTGGTTGAATTAAAGACCTCTAGGACTGCTCTTGAATAATTGCTTTTATTTTAAAAGCTGCAGAAATAGTTTTCCTATTTCCTATCACCTTTTAGTCATTGTGCTGGTTTAGGGAAATTTGAGAGGAAACCTCCAAATGGGGGGGTGTCCTCTGGAAAGTAGATTTCAGCAGCCCCTCCCCTAACTGGTCCAGGAAATATTTCCTTGGAGAAAAGTGGAAAAAACCCCTGTTTATTTAACAAGCAAAGTATTCACAAGCATGAAAAAATTAATAATATTAAACAAAGGAACCTCTCATTGTTTTGAAGAGTCAGAGAGTCCTTCCTTGGATGTGGCTCAGTCAGTTTCAGTCCCTCCAGGGCTTGGGCCCGGTGCCCGGGCCTGGCATGCAGCTGGTGGGGGGAAGCCCCAGGCGAGTGTCCTGATGTCTTGGATCGGAAGAGATGCTGAACAGTCCCAGAGGAAAAAAACCACAGGTCAGGTAAAGCTCTTCTTGCTTTGGCTAACCAGTCAAAACCAGTGAAAAAAAACAAAGGAAAAAAAACTCCCTGTCTCCCCTTTTGCTGTTCTGGCTAGCAGCACAGTTCCAGAGAGAAGGAATGCACTCCCCCTTTCTGCTGCTTAGCAACACCTGGAGGAGGGAAAGTTTAAAACGCAAACTGGACGCCACAGCTTCTCTAGCTCAATTTAAAGGGACAAAACTAATTTCTCAGTATGCAGATGATATGGAATACATAGCATAAAATACATAACATAAAATCACTGTAGGACATTCCAACCCTTATTCCATATCATCAGCTTACTACCTGAACTAATACATTCTAACTCTAAACACACACACATACATACATATATACAATATACAGCTGTATACATACAATGGCAGTGACATTCAGCAGTGATATTTACACATGGTTCTCACCCAACAATCAGATCTCCCTCAGGTACGCATCATGTCTCTCCATCTCTCTGCATTACCTATCAGGTGCAACCTGGTCCTTGAGCAAAAACAACCCTACAGATGGGTTTGTCTTTACTTGAGGCAGAATTGATCCAAACAATCTTCCCCAACAAACCTCTGACATGTACTACTGGAACCTTGTCTCCATCTACTATATGTAAGGGTTCAGATTGGGCAGGGCCTGCTCTGTTGATGGAGCCTCAGGTGTTAACTAACCAGGTGGCCTTTGCTAGATATTGTTCCAAATTTTTAAGAGATCCCCCATTCAATGTTTTCAAGGTGGTTTTTAACAGTTTATTGCACCTCTCCACTTTGCCTGCAGCTGGTGCATGGTAGGGGATATGGTACACCCATTCAGTACCATGTTCTCTAGCCCAGGTGTTGATAAGGCTGTTCTTGAAATGAGTCCTGTTGTCTGACTTAATCCTCTCAGGGCTACCATACCTACAAAGGACTTGCTTTTCAAGGTCTAGGATGGTGTTACAAGCTGTAGCATGAGGCACAGGATAAGTTTCCAGCCATCCCGTGGTGGCTTCCACCATTGTGTGCACGTAGTGTTTACCTTGGCATGTCTGGGGCAGTGTAATGTAGTCAACCTGCCAGGCCTCCCCATACTTATATTTGGACGACCGCCCACCATACCATAGGGGCTTCACCCGCTTAGCCTGCTTAATTGCAGCGCACATCTCACAGTCATGGAAAACCTGAGAGATACTGTCTAAGGTTAAATCCACCCCTCGGTCTCCCACTTACAGGTGACATATCTGCCCTGATGACCTGAGGCATCATGGGTCCATCGAGCTACGAACAACTCTCCCTTGTGTCGCCAATCTAGATCTAACTTTGACACCTCTATCTTTGCAGCCTGATCTGCCTGCTTGTTGTTTCGGTGCTCCTCATTAGCTGAACTCTTAGGAACATGGGCATCTACATGGTGGACTTTCAGAGGTAACTTCTCTACCCAGGTAGTGATGTCTTTCCATTCCTCAGCAGCCCAGACTGGTTTTCCCCTGTGCTGTCAACGTGCCTTTTTCCATCTTTGCAGCCAATTCCACAGAGTATTGGCTACCATCCATGAATCAATATAGAGGTAAAGCTTTGGCCACTTCTCTCTTTCAGCAATGTCCAGGGCCAACTGAATGGCTTCGAGTTCAGCGAGTTGACTCGATCCACCTTCTCCTTCAGTAGCTTCTGCAACTTGTCATGTTGGGCTCCATACAGCTGCTTTCCACTTTCGTTTCATCCCTATGATGTGACAAGAACCATCAGTGAAAAGAGTGTAGAATGTTTCTTCTTGTGGCAGTTGGTTGTACGGGGGAACTTCTTTACCACATGTCACTTGCTGTTGTTCTTCATCAGTGAGACCAAAGTTTTCACATTCAGGCCAATTTGTAATTATCTCCAAAATCCCAGGGGGATTAAATTTTCCAATACAGGTGCGCTGTGTGATGACAGCAATCCACTTGCTCCATGTGGCATTGGTGGCGTGGTGGGTAGAGGGAACCTTTGCTACCAGCACCGGTAGTCAGGGTGCCAGGAGGAGTTGTGTTTCAGTGTCTGTTACCTCTGAGGTGGCTTGGACTCCTTCATAAGCTGCTAAGATTTCCTTCTTTGTTGGAGTGTAGTTGGCTTCAGACCCTCTATAGCTTCGGCTCCAAAATCCTAGTGGTTGGCTGTGACAGCACAGAGCTCTTTCTCACAGGAATTGTACTGAAAGTTTATAAAATATAAGTTTCATGTTTGTGAGAGTGGCTTTTGGAAACAGATGGTCAGAGTTCTGTCCAATCTGGTCTCATCCAATCTGAATAGTCCTCTCTCATGTATATAAATCTGTTAATAATTAAATAAATTCACTTAGCATTCTCTCAGGTGCTGAGTGCTTTTGTTCCACTTTCAGTCCAACAGCGATATCTGGTGACCACCGACATGTACTACACACATTGATGAAGGTATATGGACGAGTGCCCCTCCCGCCCCCCCATGCCTGCCACAGACCCGAGATTTCAGGAGAAATGGAGCCCCCGTTGCCAAAGGACAGCCTTTTGTGGTCCTTCTTGGAAGATCCCTGGACTGGGACCATGGGGAAATGGAAACAGCAACTAACCAGAATTCTTTTAGAATGGGCTGCGAGCCATAGGTTTCCAGAAGTGTGGGAGAAAGACGTGGACTCCGCCCTGTGGCTGAGTGTTGGGGGCGAGCTGTGGAGAGAATTCGTGTCTGGGGACTCAAAGACTGTTTGTTTGCATCGGACATAGAGGTTGATTTATGATGCTCTGAAAGAGCAAGAAGTTTGCACTGCAGAGCTGAACTCAGCTCTCTATTTGGACTCTCTGCTGTGCATCACCGAGGACGGTGCCGAGGCAACCATGCCCCGAGTCGGCTCTGCCGCAGCGAATGGGGTTTCCAAATGCAGATATAATTCTCCAAATAAT
>VZTJ01006174.1:136515-214153 GCA_013397795.1 Orthonyx spaldingii | reverse complement strand
GAAGGGAAGGGAAGGGAAGGGAAGGGAAGGGAAGGGAAGGGAAGGGAAATCTGAAGTATTTCAGGTAAAAAAAAACAAAACCAAAACAAACAGAAGTGGGGAGGGGGAATAAAATACATTCAGGGTGCAGCCCAATAGCTGCTAGGGACAATGAGCCCTCCGGCCTTTGGCTCAAGAGTTCATAGCTGCAGCAACTTAGCTGACTTGTCTGGGACTTAGTCTTCTGAAGTCTTTGCCAGATTGTGCAAAAGGTTCAGGCAAAAGATTAACGTGCTAAATTAAGTTTTGCAAAATCAGAATCAAAATTTTGATACCTGTCTGATATCAACTGGAAGTTGTTAATTTCTTTTTCTCCTCCATTTACAAAAATATCCTTTTCTTAGTAATTCTATCTAATAATTATTCTTCTTTTCATCTTGTATTTATTCCTGCATCTAGGGGTTCTCACAATTCTCCAATTCATTTCCAGCTTGCAATTGCTACATTTTAAGTGCTATTATTCATCTAACTATCTGGGGGGAGGAAGCCCAGATTTTGCTTCTGTTCTTCAAGCTTTTCAAATGAACTCTTCCAAAACCACAAGAAAGTGTACAAGTCCCCAGATTAATTGGATGTGATATTGAACAATTAACAGAAACCAACCATTTGCATTTTAATAACACTCTAACAATCTAGCAAATGAATCCATTAATCTTTATTAGCTGGGTATCAGACACTGGACTGTAGAGTTCACTGATGTGTGTAGGTAAAAAGAGGAATGTAAGTCACGTTTGAAATATTTTTTCCAGCAACTACAAATAGTAATTCTGTATGATGTAAGATACTGATTTATACTCACAATAAGAAAGAAAGCAGAACTAATAGGTTTAAATAATATGATGTCTGTCACACAAAACCAGTGGCTGGGTCATCAAAATGAAACAGATACTTCCCATCTACCTTATGACACTAACATTAAGAGAAAAAGTTATGGAATTAGAATGTGGCTGTGCTCAGGAAGAAGGTCAGACTGCTGCTGATTTCTCATGTAGAGCAAATCAAACCTCAAGAGAACAGCACGAAGTACATATAAGATGTCAGGAGACACCTTATTATTTTCTCCCACTGGCCTTTTTGCTGGCTTTGCATTCTATTTTATGCATTGTAGTCACAGTTGCACAACCCGAAGTTACTCATTAAATAACCTATTTTAAGCTGAGGTTTTTGTTTCTGCAGATGGTAGATCTTGATGTTGTAACTTCTAAAGCTGCAATTTGACAGTGTATGTGATTGCTTGCAGTGTTGGCATCTGTATTTATTCTTTCATTGTTACTTAGCTCTCAATTAATCACTTCTCACAGGAATTAGAGGAGCAGTAAATTGTTTTCAGCACCTCTGCACTACCCAAGGAAAGCAACTTTAGTCCCATTTCTTCCCTGATTCTGAGGTGAAAACTGAATAACTGGGGAACAGCAGAAAATAATATATCCACACCTTTTCCTCTCAAAAGCTGTCGAGTCTATTTTGCTCATTAAAATAATTAGAAAGAGATATCCCTCTCTTTATTTCAACCTACAAACTTTTCCAGCTGATTTCCTCCATCCTCCTCCATCCTGTAAAGGAGGGGGAGTGAGAGAGTGCTTCGGTGGGCATCTAGCAGCCGGTCAAGGTCAGCTCACCACAAAAGCCTGACATCTAATTTGCTTTTTGAGTAGCTATGGAGTATGAAACTGGTATTTTCATGGAACCTAGACTATTAAACTCCCTGAGTATCCTAGCTGGTAGCGGTTTGCTAATAGTACATTATATGTGGATCTTGACAGGCTTGAGAGGTGGGCCCATGTGAACCTCATGAAGTGTGAGGTCCTGCAGCTGGGTCAGAACAGTCCCAAGCACATATACAGGTTGTGCAGAGAATGGACTGACAGCAGCTCTGAGGAGAAGCACTTGGGGTGGTGTTAACAAGAAGCTCAATGTGACCAAGCAATGTGCAATTGCAGCCCAGAAAGCCAAGTGTTTTCTGAGCTGCATCAGAAGAACCACAACCAAATGTCAGGGAGGTGATTCTACCCTTCTACTCCATTCTCGGGAGACCCCATATGGAGTGCTGTGTTCAGCTCTGGGACCCCAAACGTAAGGACTTGGACCTGTTGGAGTGAGTGCCGTGGAGGGGCCAGAAAGATGAACAGAGGGCTGAAGTACTTATTCTATGAAGACAGCCTGAAAGAGCTGGAGTTGTTCAGCTTGGAGAAGAGAAGGCCCTGGGGAGACCTCTTTTCAGCCTTCCAGTACCTAAAGGGGCCTACAAGGATGGTGGAAAGGGACATTTTAGAAGGACATGGAGTGACATGGCAAGGGGAAATATTTAAACTTGAAAGAGGGTATGTTTAAATTAGGTACATGGACAAAATTCTTTACTGCGAGGGCGGTGATGCAAAGGATGATACTTCAAAGGTTGTCTGGAGAAGGTGTAGATGACCTATCTCTGGAAGTATTCACGGTCATGTTGGATGAGGCTTTGAACAACCTGGTCTAGTGCAGATGTCCCTGCCCATGGAACCTGGAGTTATTTAAGGTGCTTTCCAACCCAAGCCATTCTATGATTCTATGAAGTTAAGATTTTAATTTTTTTTAAATTACCAGCATCACTGTGCAACTCTTTTGAATTTCATCTGCCTCTGTTCTTCTGAAGAATATATCTTTTAAGGTCTTCCTGAAATTTTTCATGCCTGATTCTCATTCTTGACCCCTTGCATAATTCATTCATCAATACTTTTTTTGACATTGATAGTCAGTCATTGTTTTCAGGTTAATTAGAAGTTATTTGATATAATACACCACATGTCACAGGATATACCTCTGGGAAGACCGATAGTGACTTCCTCCACTGAAAGAAAAGGCTACTTGTTCCTAAGACTGGTTCCTCTCTTTTTACTGATTATTTTTTCCCATTCAAGCACTTTGCTATTTTGCCATAATTGTCTACTTTGCAGAAAGCTTATGCATGCTTGAGTCCCTTAAGATTATTTAACAAGTTTAAATTCCAAAAATGAACATCATAATAAACTAAAGTTTAACTTAAAACCAATTCATATGTTACTAGCTGGTAAATAGTAACATATAACAAGAGAAAAAAGCATAGAGTACATTATTTTCATGCAGGTTTTAGCAAGGTTTCCTCTTTTTTTTCCTTTTATTTTTATTCTAAGGAGAGAGAATAGGAAAAGTAAAGCTCTCTTTATCATTATTTTTCTTTCTTATGCTGGTTAATGCTATCCTTTCCAAAACAGTAACTGCTAAGTTTATGTTTTTAAAGTATGTGTCCTTTGCACCCAAAAGTTGTGGTTGTGGGCATGTTATGCAAAACATTATGCCCTGGCCTGAAAGACTGAATACAGAGATGCATACTTATATGTATTGTTACTTTGAAAATAGAGGCATCAAAACATGGAATTTCCCTGAAATTTTTGGTTGAGGCAGAATTGGAAAATTTGTTGCTTTATAGAATCTCACCAATCACTGTCTTCCTTTTTATATTTTCTTATATAACAGAGAATTATAACCATGTCAGGGGATTCATTATTGGGTGTCACTTCAGTTTGGTAATGTAGAAGATAATCATAAATATTTTTAAGAGAAAACAAGAAGTAAAGTGAAAAGTGTAATTTCTTTGTTATCAGATGATAATATTGTATTATATACACAATCTGCCCAGGGCAAATTACTTTAAACACATTATTTTCAAAGAAAACGTAATGTCTTGCAGCATGAAAACTATCATGAAATCTGAAGTGAAATTGAAAATACTTACAAGTAGCACATTTCAGTTTTCACAGATTACGCACAATGCAATATTATGAAGAATTTCTGTGCAGGTGAAAGTTTAATTTTATTCAGTGCATACCGTTCTCCAGTGTCTTTTCTGGCACAGTATTTCAGCATTTGGTATTGTGTTTATTGAACTCATTATACAATTTCCTTGGGTAGCTTTATGGCACTGTTAGTGACAGGTTAGCAAGAATGATTATGACACTGTCTTTTTAGACTACCAGAATGGATGCCATTGCAATTCATACGAGCTGCTGGGCTGTGCCACTGGCCTGTGACAGAGTGACAGTGAGACTGTTTTTATTCGTTGCTGGTCCTGCTGCAATTTTTCTTTATATTGCATCTCTCTCCTAGCTTCATATATCTGTTCTCAGTAATGCTTAATTTCTTGCCATGATCCTCAGCAGCATGCTGATTTTTACATCCATCTGTCTTGACTATGTCCAAAAGATAAGACATTAAATAAATGAGAAATTATGATGAAAGCACAATTTCCAGAAAGGCTGACCTTTCCAAAGAATAGTCATGGTCATTCAGAAAAAGTTTCAGTTGATGTGACTGTCCTTTAAAACATTTCTTTCCTTTCTGAAGCATTTTGTACTTGTAATTGTTTCAAAGGTACTTAAAATTCAGGCAGACAAGAGATGGGATTCTGCCTCCCTCTAGTTCTGCACTGCATGTGAAAGACCCTGCCCTCAAAAAAAAAAAGCAGTTTAATACATTATGTATGAGAAAAGTAGCAAAGTGGAAATTAGCGTATATAGTAGGAACATCTGAAAAGTAAAACACCTGGCCATTTTAATGAATAGGATTTTACATAGCTGCACTGGAAAAACATGTATTAAACAGAATATATTTTTAATATTCAAGTACAAATGCATTTTATACAGTGGGAATATAGGATGATATGTTTGTATCTATTTTCTTGGTGGAATAGTATGTGATCACACAGCTCTGCAGAAAATCATGTCCCTGCTCACAAGTCAAGAATTATTTTTTGAAGAGAAAAATTAGTTTCATGTTTAATAGTGAGACAAGTTTTTCTCAGGTAGAGGTTTTCTCATGGAAATTTGAAACTTTTGAGATATTTAATACTGAAACAAGTCAGTGTTTCAATATGCTATACACATAATGAAGTTTTTCAGCAAGCCAGAAGGATAAAATATGTGTAGTTTATCATGCCTCTACAGTTCATCCCATCAATAATTTCAGAAGTTTTGTAAAAGTATAGAAGTACATTTTCCACACATTTTACAAGGCTTGTAATGCACATTGCCTAAAAGCAAATAGGGAAAGGCAAATTTTTGAGAAGCATACAGGAATGTTTCATTTAATTATAACTGCAAATTAAGAATGGTTTCAAAACAGGGAATTTTACAATTAGTCGTTAAAAAGCCTTCATGATGATACTTCCCCTGTAGAATTTTCGTGGCTATATTCTCACTAGTGTGTGAAGGGCTAGCATCTTCTTATCAAATTATTTCCTAATGTCTGTATTTATTTGAAGCTGTGGTTATGAGCTCTTTGATCATGAGAAGAGACCAGTTTTGTATAGCTAATAACTTACTTTTAAAAATCAATTTTTGGTACTGATTTTCAATTTTGTCTTAAAATGTTATGCTGATTTCTTTCAAATTTTTTACTTTTTATCTGAATTTCCTAGTTTTATGAGCTTGTTGTCAGTAACACAAGTATTGTACTAAAATATGTAAAAATCAAATCATTGCTGAATATATTTAGTTTTTATTACAAAGAAGAGGGTATTTTTCTTAGGGACTTTACCTACTTTCTAAAAAGTCATTAGCCTAAAACTTTGTATAAAATGAAAATACAGTTAAAACTATCTCTCCAGGTTACATCAGTATCTTTCCTTGGGAATATATGAGATTAAAAACATATCTATGTATTTAAGTGTTCTTCAGGAAGCCCTCAAGAAGAAGTAACAATTTGGTAGTATTTGTGAAAAATATCTGTTGAAAAACACTCTATTTTTCCCATTTCTTCCATGCACTCAAAACTCAAAACATTTGCACTGATTTTGATTGCCCTTTTAAATGTTTTTGGATGGAGATCAAATCTGGGACATATCACCTGGAAAGGTTTTGCATGATAATGAAGCGATAGCTGGAAGAGTTTGATTAGAATAAAAGTTGCAATTCATCCATATTACAGCCTTATTATCACAGACACTACTGAGATCTGCCTTAGAATATTCTTTAGAACTCAAGTGTACCTGCTAAATATTACATTCATTACAAACTGCATATTACTAATTTAATTTGAAGGAAGACTGATTCCAGTTATGACACCAACAGCTGTGAATGTAAAACTACAGAGATGACTACCTCCATTATCATTAAAATTCATAGGAGGTGGGTTAAGCAGTTCCTATTTTCATTACATTGTTTTCCTACAGCAATCAGAACACTGTTAGATTTGATGAAAATGTGATATAGTAAAGAGCCTTAAACTACCCTAGAATTTCACATTTTAAGATGCCCACTAAAATATTACAAAATTGATTATTTTATTTTTATTACTTTTGCTTTTTGAGACAGTAAATCCAGTTTCTTTAAATTTCCCAGTTTATGGGTGAAATGGGTCATTCTAATAGTCATCGGTGGAGATGTACATATATTTTTTTCATGGACCTTCCCTGCAAAGTTCAGATGACTGTCAGGGTGCTTTATTCCATCTGCAGTGGTGGGTGTTTTACCCATTTTAGTGTTGAACAGGACTTGTTTCAACAGTGGTCATTTGTATTAACAGACTGATTCATTAAGGTGGAAAACATCAAGAGAAAGCTCTCTATTTTTGAAAGAAAAAAGAGCTGTGTTACAGCAAAACTCCTGTTTTCTTTCACACAAGGCAAGAGCATCTCAAGTCAGTTTCATCCACACCAGGTGTAGTATTTTGATTTTAACCATTCCCATAATATTGCTCTCATCATTTTCCCATGCATTAAACTGTTTAAATGGCCAGAGCTCAAATCACTGTTTCCATGTCTATAATGCTAAACTGACTGTGATCAGGATTGTTATCCAGTGCTGGTGTCATCTGGTGTGGAATTGCTGTCATCCATGCTGCCAAATTCTCTGTTGGGAACGGTCCCTATCTGTGACAGCTCTTGAGGCACAACCAGAAATTGTTTGAGAGAATGTGATTGGTGAAACACTTTGAATGTACACACACACATAAAAGTAACAAAAAAAATCAAAATATTTGTGTCTATCCTGGCAGTGTTTAATTTATCAAAATGGCTATAGCAAAATAGAGTTGATGCTTATGACACTGAAATTTACTGTCCCTTGTGTCCCTTGACCCCAGACTGAACCTTGCAGTCAGGAGTTTTCCTCAAAAGTCTTTGCCAATAAGGCAAAAGTGTCAAATATCTGAGAAAACTCACTGCATTGAAAAAAAAATGTTAAAGAGAGGAGCATCCAGTCCTGAGCACAGAAAAAATGTTCATTCATTCTTGTATGTCTCCGCTTCATTGCTTCCTCCTAGAACTAGACATCATCTTTATCTTCTAAAGACAGCCCGTTCTTCCCATTCATAAAGTATGGAAGCAGCAAGAGGGAAAATGAGCTGCTCTTAACCGCTATATCTCCTGTTTCATAATACAGCAAAACTTTACACTACACCAGGGATTTCAGAGCCCCATCCTAACCTAAGGCGGATCAATACACATGCCTGTCTTTTAATTAAGCACAGTAGCTTCCTGGTTCCAAAACAGAAGTATATGGACACAATGTTCTTGCTCAAACTCTGCAGAAAATAACCCAAAGTTAACTGAGCAGAAAGAGAAAGCCCTCATGATTAAAATATTCACAGAGAAGAGGGAGGTCTGATACCCTGATTATTTGTTTTTTATATATAACTAAATGCTATAGGAATGGAATATTTTAAGCATTGTAAAATTTTAAGCTTATGGAAGCAAGACATATATTTCCAAAATATCCTTACTTAGTAGAAGATAATAAATCTCACTTCCACAACATGCAGATAAGGATGATATCCTGTAACTATAATAATGTTACATTGCTTTCAAATACCCTGTTAATGAGCACTAAAGATATTCAGTGTGGGATGTCATTATGTTAACTGCTGTTAAATTTCTATCAACTCTTCTACTCTGGAAATCAAATGAGCTATTCCTCATGTGAGTTTAGTCTTCCTACCCAGAATATTCCATACCCAGAAGAGGCCTGAGACCTCTTTCTCCCTAAGGGAGAGGAGAGAGATGACTCTCACAGAGTCCTGTTGTGTTTCTCACCTGAGGTGGTCAAAACCCTCACTTGGCCACAAATTAGAGAACTATCAATTAAGCCATAGTTTTTGATTTTATCATACTATGTTAGGGATTAACCACATTGGAGTGACATATTAGATCAGAATTATTGTTATATTAAATATCCAGCCAAGATCTTTGTTTTAGAGAAGAAGAGGACACTATTTCACAATATCTGAATAAACCCTCTCCAGGGTGTCCTACTTGGGCCTCCAGCTAGAAATTTGAGGCAATGACAACTGTGAAGTTCATTTTCCTCAACCCTTCCATCTTTGTCCTTAGTGCTACACTTGTCGCCTCTTGCTAGAATCAAAGAACTGGTTGTTAGAGATAGAGTGAACAAGTAGTGTCAGACTACACAAACACTGTATGATGGCACAGATTACTGAAAATCTGTAGTAAAATAATAATCAGCTTCCACACTTCAGCGCTACTTCAGTATTATATATCAACTGTGAGAAAAAATAGCTGATACAGACAAAGGATCAGTTCTTCAGTCTAGTCTGTTTGTTAGTCCCTTAAGGCTGTTTCTTTAGCCCTTTCTCTTACCTTTGTTTGCTTCACTTCTTGAGGCCAAACAATCAAGGCTTTTCCTCTGAGTTTCTGTCTCCTGTCTCCTCGAGAAGGGGAGTGAGTGGTAGAGTGGATTGGTGGACACCTGGCAAGGTCCACCAGCCAAGGTCAACTCATATACAACAGGTCAGTAACTCCTACAAGGTATATAGATTAATTCTTAGAAAACACTTTGAAAACATACTTTGCATGGTTGAAGACAGTGTTTAAATTTCTGATTCTGTCTTGAGATTTAATGATAAAATATGAAACACTATTCTCAGAATGTTTTATTTAGAACTCTTAAATTAAAAAACAAAAAAAAAAAAATCACAAACAAAAACCAAAACACCAAAAAAAACCCCAAAAAACCAAATCCCCGAAAGAACCCCAAACTTAAAACACCCACAAATCCAGAGTAAAATATAAAGGTCTGGAACCTAACATCAGACCCTGAGACTAGCTCAGCTGGTCAGAGTATGGTCTAATAACACCAAGGTTATGGGCCATTCACTTAAGAGTTAGACTTGATCTTTGATGGTCCCTTTCAACTCAGAATATTCTATGGTCTGTGATCTGATAAGAACTCCAATAGCAAATGAAGAATTTCTAAAATAATATACACTGTGGCTATAGTGAAAGCAAATATTTCAGAAGCAGACACTGAGATTAACTTGAAAATTTATTCAGAGGTAGACACCAAAAGGACAGAGCTTTCTTCATTGAGTCTGATCTTCTGTAGCTACAGAATGACAATTCCTGGCTTGTACAGGGAGGGTAATTCTTTCTTATATCAATTGGAGAACAATATTGAATTCAATAACTCATGGTTATGGAACCTTGTGTCTTAATGCAATACAAATAATTTTGATTCCAGGAACATTTAATATAATTTGTTTAATGCATAATATTTGACAAGGGAAGATATCATTTCGTGTCTTATGACTTTAGCTCTTACAAGTGCAAAAATGTATTTGCATTGTCGTAATATATTAACTCATTTAGTTAACACATTTGTAAGTCAAATGGCTTTGAAATTTTTTCAGATAATGAAGGATGGAGTTTGCATATGCTGGGCAACTTTTTCATTTAATGTTAACATCAGAAAACTAAGAACTGTTCTTTTGCATAAACTAGTGTAATTCATTCTTTCCCCAGAAATTAACCTGACCTCTTTGCTATATAAAAATATATATTCGCATGATGAGGATTCATTCTTTTATTTCTATCAATATAATATAAGCTATTATGAGGTGATTCCCAGAAGATGGATTAAAATTCTGTTTTCACCAAGAGATTATTTTTCTTCTAATTCTGTAGAGTTTTTAAAATAAATTACTTTCAGTCCAATATAAGAGTTGTTTTGTTTCATCTTTGGTCATGAGCCCAAATAAATAATCTTCAGAACTATATTAGTAGCACAAACACAATGACATAAAAATAAGACAAAGAAAATGCATAATTAATTATCAAAAAATCAGCCTTTTACTAATTTTAAGTCTATTTCTATTAAATATGATACCATAAAGGTTAACTTGGGTCATCAAATATAACTTTTTAATGGTCTGAATGGTAATATTGTCTCCTTTTACAGTTAGACTGGTAAAGAAAATTCAAAAGATAGGCTTCAAAAACTTGCTCCAATATTACACTTCATGTCAGAAGAAAAAAAATCCATACAATAGATGGGGTAAAATGCAGTAAATTTAGTTTTATTCTGAGGCTAATGGAACTACTTTAAGCAATAACACAGCAGGGAGGACGTAAATATGCACAATGGTCAGGAGAAACCCCAAGGACAATGTCATTATCCTTATTATGGACTCATATATAGTAAGAAGTCAGGGTAAATTTGGGACCCTACATAGTGCAAATACACTGTGTTCTGGCTACCATGCACCAGTTCTCTGTGTACTCTTAACCAGCTATTTTTTAGTGGCAAAAAATATGCACAAACTTTTCATAGATAACGGAACTCTCTAAGACCATATTTACAACTCACTCTGCAGTGTAATGCAGGGATACTCAATCTAGTTTGGAATGAGCTGGCTTAATTACAAGAAACGTTGGAGCCTGAATAACAAAAGCAGATTACACTGTTTCATGGATGGGGGGAAGCAGTCATCTGTGAACACCATGCTGGGAGGTGTATTTTTATAGGCATGAGGCAGGCATGGTCTTTGCACACCACAAGCATCTGCAGCAGATTCTTGGGAGCAACAGTGAATTAATTTACACTCTGTTCACCTATTCCTAAATTCCTGTGTGGGTAAATACTAAAATTACTGGGTAGGCATAAGTCTGCTGTTAAAAGCGGAAAGTCCAAGGTTCTTAACATCTTCTAAATATCAGACAAACAAAATCTAGAAATTGATCTAGAAACTGTCTTTGCTTTTCCATAGTTATTTTGTGAGAGATGTGGTAATTGAGCTTCTTTAGAGACATAACCAAGTAGTATGTGGAAGAAAGACATGGCAGAAGTTTTATGGCGAATAGGCTAAAGCATGATAAATCTGTTTCAAGCAAGTACCCAACAAGTCTATACTGATGAGGTAGGCCGAAGGCCAAACCAGAAAATCAAGCCTGGATCAAGGAGTCATTAGATGGGATGTTGATACAGTGGCAATGTAGCCTTTTCTTGTTCAAGATATTAGCTAATATATCTTTTAGTCCTTTCATAAGAAGGAGAGAATGAAAGGACTTTTTGGGTTCAAAAACTCATCTGGTTGTTTTAGTTTTTTTGTTTTCTTTTTTATGTTTTGGGGATTTTTTCTTTTTTCACTTCATGAGTCCTTGTTTCTAACAGATGTTTGTTGGGCCTTCTCACCAACAGCAGAAATTCCAGAATATTTGCAGCCAATTATCCTGCAATATTCTAGTCTCAATGAGAACACTGGAATTTTCAACATCTGGTATCCATATTCCTTTTATATATCTCATATAATATCTGCTTTATTTTTCATTGTTAACTGAAAATGGTGACTCCCTGGAATATCTGAATTTTTTTCTTTCCCTTGCTCTGTATTAGCAAACTTGACTGTTCTGTTTAAGCATATTAATTTGCCCTCAGCTGCATTTGCAATACTCCCACC
This sequence comes from Orthonyx spaldingii, assembly GCA_013397795.1. Lineage (NCBI taxonomy): Eukaryota > Metazoa > Chordata > Aves > Passeriformes > Orthonychidae > Orthonyx > Orthonyx spaldingii. The sequence goes on along the minus strand of VZTJ01006174.1, from coordinate 202,411 downwards.
TTGTTATCCTTATGGTGTTTGCTCAGTGCTGAAAGTGGCTTTTTTATTTTAACTCAGGAAGTTGCAGCTGCCTTCTGTTTATGACTTAATATATGAGCTAATTTTAATTAGGAGGCACTATCCCCTGCTGATTCATAGGTTTCAGCATCCCTGAAAGATCTATGTTTTTTGTTCCTTTGATTGATACTACTTCTAGCATGTGACAAAAATCCCATTTTCATCCTAAAAAAAATCAATTCCATTTAATTTTGCATACTCTGTTTCAAGCTTCAGATAATTTTGTATTCTAATAGTCCTTTGATAGTATTACAGTCCTCTGGGGCTGCTATTTCTAGCAATCGTAATAAACATTCCCTGAAAGATGGAATGCATTATTTCACTGATACCATGTGAGCCACTAATTCACTTGAAACATAAACAAAACCCCCAAAACACAATACCTTAACATCTGACCTGTATTGACAGTAGCACAGCTAGTATGTTGGAGGAAGTTTTTATGCACTTTTTAGCACTTTCCAGAGTGTTTCTGGAATATTGTATCTGGTTTCAGGCACTCCAAAAGAAGAAAAATGTTAATAAACTGGAGTGACCTGCAATTTAGTGGGAGGCCAAAGCACTGTTCAGCTTGGAGAAGAGATAGCTACACAGGCACATATTGAAAGAAACAATCTAAACTCTCTACTATAGTGCATTTTCAGTAAAAAATGTGAGACTACATTCATAAATTTAAAACAGTAGGTTCAGACTGTGTGTAATAACAGATTGGATATATTTTCCTGAGGCTGGAGTGGCTATTTTGGAACTTTTGGAGAATGCTGCAATTAAGACCTTCCAGGTTCCCTTGTCTTCTCCGCTCTTCAGAGCTGTTCCTGTTTGATTCCACCTGCCTGCTCCCTGAACAAGCCTCAGGCTGTTTCCTTGATGCCTGAGGGCTGGGATCTGCTACTTTATTTCTTCTTTGCCCTTGGGATTTTCATATAAATTTTTCATGTTCACTATGGCCAAGGTTGCTATGAATTGCTGCATCCTCACAGTATCATTATTCACCTTTAAACTGGAGCTCATAATTATTGATGACCTCTGTGCTTTTAAAATTTGTACTCACAACAGAAAGAATAATCTGAAGAGTATCTTTTTCACAACTTATTATTAACATTGTTTTGAGTAATGCTGATTCATTTGTAGAAAATAGAACAAAGTAGGAATGTGACTGGAATCTAGATGTACATTTGTGGGCTTAATATTTTTTGTTTGGTTTGTGGTGGGTTTTTTATTGTTTTTATTGGGATTTTTGTTAGGGCTTTTTTAATTGATGGAGGATACTAGATGAAAACTTCTCATAGCTGATGTAAATTTCCCCATCTTTCTCCAACTTTTGAAGTAATTAAGTAGTAAGGCTCAGAACTGTATGCCTGTGCTGTGTCAATGCAGAGGGTCTCTGGTTTTACCTGTATCATCCTTAACTCATGTCTCTCTGAGATGGTGTAACCTGGCTCTCAAATAAATTGGTTTGTATGGCATGTACAGCATGTTTGACATTGTTAATGATACAAGAGAAGGCCATTAAAAAAAAAAAAGCATTAACTGTTAAATAGGTTCACAAATGGGTCTGGTTCATCCCTCATTTCAATTTTATTAACATGTCAAATCAGAAAACAATCTCCTACATAAAGCAGTGAGTCACAGAATCATAGAAAGCTAAGAGGTTGGAATGGACTTGAAGATCACCTAGTTCCCAGCCTCCTGCAATGGCTGAGATGTTCATTATGAATCATTCTCTTTCATATTATGCAAAATTATAACCATAAAATTACCAAAATAGAAAGGTTTGGGAAATTATTCATTATAATGAATATAATGGGATCAGAGCATAGTATGTAACTGAATCAGCTTCATGACCACTGGAACCAGTTCAACACTTCTCAGTGATGTAGACAAATTGAGGACAAAGTTAAGTTTCTTTCTGTATTGTTGGCTTATACTGAGCTGTAATAGATTCTCTCTTATATATTGTAGATTACTGTTGTGAGTTGAACTTGTATGTCATTAATTTCCTACATAAAAGGATTGTAGACAACTTTTGCTATTTAGTTGCAGACTTTATTACAAATTCACATGAAATACCCAGCCGATATAGGTGCTTTTATGGTACCAAAACATCTGATCATTTCTGATAATAGTTACTCCTTTAAAACTCTGGAAATAAATCAAAACAATTCTCATTTTACAAGGGAGGTTTTGACTGACAGAGAAATAAAGGGACTTACCACACACACTTTATATTAATAGGCCACGGATGAACAGCCAGCTGAGCCAAGTTTTCTAAGGAATACCAGTGCTCAACAGAGAAAAAGAACAGTTCTTTGAACCATGAAAGAGTCCTTAGCAATATAAGAGGGCATGCTGCAGTAATTTTGTAGGTATATTGGTCTATATTTTCTGCATTTTGCTAAAACTGCTCACTGCCCCATTCTGCTACTGTACACAACTATTTAATGGTTCAACTAAATGTTTGTCTATTATAGGAGTGAATTCAGCTAGCATAAAGGAATTGCACTGGGTTTAGCCGCAATGTTCCCCCTCAAGCAACTCTTGGAGCATGCAAGAATGTTTTTTTCATAGCAAAACACTCTTGCACATCTACCAGCTTGCTCTGAGTGCACTTCTGCATTTCTGGACGAGCATAAATAAATCCTTCACTGAGAATAGCTTACGTGAAAATATTCTGTGCAAATTGCCCTACTCCATGGTGAATCCTTTGTGAACAGATGCTAAGTTATTCATCCATGGGCAGCACTTTTCCCTCCAAGGTATTTCTTGATGATTTATGCATATTTGCCAGAAAAATGTCACCTGCTTTCCTTGTATCCAGAGGGTACGTATGAGTAGGCAGACCCCTAACTCTTTCCTCCACTACAACCAGGATATCCATAAGTATTTAGTATTACTTTTATATCTATATGCCTCCCTAAAGTTGCCACAGATGATCCAGAAAAAGCCAACTTGATGTTTAGAAAAGGATTCATGGAACTGAATGTGAAGAATTCCATTTATGCACAGGCCTCTGGTGTTTTGCCTTGGTATGGACAAAGGTAATAAATGAAGTAAATTTAAATTGTTTTCACATCATGGAGGCAAGGGAACTAGAATAAGCAATTAGTGTATAATAGAAGTTCCCAATTTTTACATGCTGATTTTCTCTGCAGAATAGGATGTGAAAGTGTGTGTAGGAATGAGGTATGTCAAAACTAAAGTGTGGCATCAGAGGGTCATCATTAGGAGATACAGTGTTGTTTTTTCCTTGTTTTGTAATTTTTTCTGGAGTGGAGAGTGGAAGAATGGTTCCCATGGAACAGTAGTACTTCCATCTGTGAATTGTGTGCTAACTGTTAGGCTGGAATACAAGTATACTTCCATTGATGATACCTATGTGTTTTCATTCTAATACTAAGAAGCTGAATTTTCTGAATTTCCTGAGTTTTTGAGTTTCATTTTCCATTTCAATCATCCAATTAAATACTGTTCAAGTCTTGTTGAACTTCATCAGCTCGTTTAGTTACACAACTTGTTTTGTGTATGAATATAATTGTTTTCCAGTGTAGAGGGATGTTGATTCTGCTTCTGTTGGCTTTGCACCCTCTGTTAAGTGTCCTGAGAATATTTTTTCTTTGACAGCCTATATACTGTCAGATTTTGCCATATTGTCATGTTATACATTCTCTATCTTTTGGTCTTAACTTTCTGGAAGATGGGAAGTGAAGTCAGGAAACAAGATATGGGAGGTTTACTGCTAATACATTGTGAAGATGATCTCTGCTATGTCAGAAGTCTCTTTGCCTCTAATGTCTCACACGTGTTTTGCTTCCATGGGTTAATGAAAAAAAAATTTGTCGTTGTTGCTGTGCCTCAATTGTAGAGGTGTTTCTTATCACTGTTTCCATAGAGTGTAATGCTTTATAATGTTAGAATATGAAAATATCCCTCTAATGCTATCTGTATGCTCTCTACTATGTGTAGCTACACTAAATTCTTTTGTCTTTAGCTTGGAAAATCAGTGTTTTTGTACATATTTCATAACAGGGAGTGGAGAATTATCCAAATGCAAATTGGAATCATCCATCACTGGATTCAGGACTTGTTATCTGTAGAAGCTGGCTCTCTTATCTGTGAACTTTAAGGAGTAAAAGAGTTTAAGCAAACTGCTTCCTGAGATCTAATCAGTTTCCAATGGAGCATTCCAAATTTCACCTGTGTCCTCCATCTTCTTCATGCTAATTTAACTGTGGAAACTGGCTATACCAGAGAGAACATACAGACATAGATCCTTCTTCTATTACTTCTCCTGCTCATTCACTGTTTCATTCACAAGGCTATTTCCCCTGCCTCCTCTGCTGTGTTTTGTTCAATTACTGTTCCTGGTTTTAAGTCCCTGAGAAGTGCATGTGCCAGAACTTTTGAAAATCAAGTGTGTAGTGGTTTACCCATCTTTCAGAGGAGCACAGTATCTACCAAAACAATCTCAGAGATAAGCTGCACATTTTTGAAATCAAACATCACTCCCCATTTCAAGACACCCAAAGCTTATATCAGTGAATATTATCTCATTAGATGGCTGCTTTACAAATGGCAATTGCCTCCACAAACAATATAAATGTCAGATGAGGCAGAAACGGTGTCAATAGAATTTTTCTTTAAAGTAAACTGAAAATTGAGATAAACTGTGACTGGATAAACTAGTCAATGTCCCTTAACCTTTTCCACTTAAATCAAGATTAAGGCACTGAACAAATACTTTTCCTATCTTCCACAATTTTTTGCAAAGCAGAATATTTTGTCTTGTGAATCTTGGTGTTATTAAAAGTGAGAAAGCAAAGCATAGGAAGTGAACAGTGTTTTCTCTTTAGATGTTATTGCTATAATATATCATATTGGTTCTCTTTTATCATATACTGTTAAAGAATTTTAAACAAGGGGAAATGTCTCAGTGACTACACTACAGAGTTATCTCTGTCAAGGGAAGAGATCTCACTTCATCAAATACTTTCTCATGGACTTTGGGTATCTCTCACATTCTTGTCCTTTCAGCCTCTTTAGCTGGTAGTGAAATGATACATCTGGTGAGATGGAGTGTTTAAAGCTTTTGTTTCTAAGCTTTTCTTTAAACATGAAAACAGAGGGAGAAAAAAATTGAAAGCCACATTGTGTTTCTGTTGTCCTCAACATGAAGGGCTATATCCTTTTTCTCCCCCATCGTATTTGTTTCCCACACAGAGGAAAAGCTATTAAAAAGTTGGAGATGTACCAATGTTTTTGCTGAAATAAGTTTGCATGGTACATTTAGCAAATGTATTCAAAATTTCCATTCCCTATGTAACATTCTATTGTGTTTATCCTGTTTCTAACTAACACTTAATAATGCTCAATTTTTTTCTGAAAGTAGAATGAAAATTGTAGGAGAGGTAAATTAAGAAACGTGATTTTTATTTATAAGTTCATGTTGTTAAGAATAAGCTAATTAGATCTTACTGTGTTTAATCCATCCACAAATGTGAGAACATTCACTGTTGATTAATTGCAACTCATAAACATTCAGCTGTTGCACATTTGATTTAAAATGTCATGAAACACAGTAGATATTTGTAAGGTTTCTGTTTTTGAACATGTATGCAATCCTTCTATAGAAGCAGCCAGAAGTTCCTTCCCATAGGTAAAAAGACTATATTAAATATGCTTAGAAATAATTTTGAATATTATTCTACTCCTGGCCCCTTTGATTAGCATATTGAAAGACTACTACCTTTGAAATATTTTCCAGTTTTGTGATTGACAAAATACTGACTATGCTAATCTCGTATTTATATTTTAATGAATTTTTAGAGAGAGAGTGGTAGTAGACTAACATGGACATTCCTTCTTTCACTTTAGGATAGCATATGAAATTCCTCAGATAGACTTCCTCATTGTGCTCTTGGGAATATAATCCTTTGTGAACATCTCTAGGAGTGGTAAAATAGGGATTTACACATACGTTCAGTTCTTAGACAAACTGTGTCTCCCAAGTTAATGGACTTCACTGTAGGAAATGTGTAAAATATTAATTTAGCTGAGATGACTGAAAGTTCATTGATTAGTGGGCATAAGGCTCAGGAATGACTCTTGATTTTTAACAAGCACTAGTCAAGAATAAATGACTAGTTTAGTTATTAGAGAAAAGGGGGTTTTTTTGGTTCAGTTGGGGTTTTTTTGGTTGTTTTAGAATTAGTATGCAGTGTTTGTGAAAAATAAGGTTTATATCCCAATTCTAAGTGACGGCTAGTACCCCACCTCTCCATTTCCCTGGTCCTGATTAAAAAAATCCACTATCCTTGAGTGCTATGCATGAATGAATAATAATTCAGAGATATAACTAACAATAATGATGAAAATCCCTCTCTGGCCATGCTTTCCTTACATACATTCAAGCAAAAAATGTGTGCTCCTAGAATTTGTAGATATTGCCCTAGACTCTAGAGTTAGGAAGACAAAGAGTGCAGAAGCTGAGGTATTCCTCCTCATCACAGTATTAAAATGTGTAAAACATAATTTTTAGTTGTCCGCTTACTTATTTGCTAAAGACAATGTTTTATTCCACCAGACATTAAACTATTTCTTATTCTCAAATAACTTCTTTACACTGCTTTCAGAGATTAAAACTTCAGGAAAAAAAAAAATCATTGGAGAGCCAAAATTGAATTTACAAAAATAGTAAATTTAATTATCTGAAAGTATGCACATTCTTGGAAGAAAGCATGAACAGCTATTGAATTTTTCACTGATATGTATGCATGCTTGCAATGAAGTTTACAAGATTAATCACAGAATCATAAAATAATTTGGGTTGAAAGGGACCTTAAAGATCATCTAGTTTCAACCCCCTGCCTTGGGCAGGAACACTTTCAGTAGACCATGTCACTCAAATCCTTCAACCTAGCCTGGAACACTTCCAAGGATGGGGCACCTACAGACTCTCTAGACAACCTGTTCCAGGGCCTCATCAACCTTACAGTAAAGAATTTCTTCCTAATTTCCAATCTAAACCTGCCCTCTTTCAGTTTTTAGCCATTAACCCTTGTTCTATTACTATATATCCTCGTGAAAAGTCTATCTCCAGCCTTCCTGCAAGCCCCCTTTAGGTACTGGGAGACCACAATAAAGTCTCCCCAGAGCCTTCTCTTCTCTAGGCTGAATAACCCCAGCTCTGTCAGCCTGTATTCATAGGAGAGGTTCTCCAACATTTTGATCATCTACATCACCCTCCTCTGGACTCACTCCAACCGGTCCACATCCTACCTATGTTAGGGTCCCCAGAGCTGGGCAGATTACTCCAGGTGGGGTCTCATGAGATTGGAGTAGAGTTGGGAAAAATCACCTTCAACCTGCTGGCCACGCCCAGCCTGTATTTATGCTTGGGATTGCCCCGATCCAGGTGCAGGATCTCACACTGAGTCTTGTTGAACTTCATCAGGTTCATATGGGTCTACCTCTCAAGCCTGTCATGGTCCCTCTGGATGAAAAGGGAACATCTGGGATCTCGCATGCTCTCAGAAGACAGAACAGATGTCAAAATATCTGGCATGTTATTACTATATTTTGTTGTACAAGAGATAAAATGGGAATAAAGCACATGTCTCTCTATTCAATCTGAAGTCCAGGGCATGGTCTCCAGACAGATGTCTCATATTTGTACTACTTGTTTTACTGCCCAATTTTCATGAAAGCTGTGTAAGGAAGGAGGTAGATGTTGACTAGCTTTTCCTCCATTGACAAGAGAAGCTCAACAAAACCACTTCTGGCAGTGTTAGCTTATTTAATAGACAAAATTTGATCATGCAGTAATGTGTTTGCACAGAAAACAAATATTTGTGGAAGATATTGTTGTTTTGGGGGTTTTAAGTTGGAGTAAAAACTGTGTAATGAGTAGAGAGAGAAAAAGGAAGCTGTGTGGATAAAAGAGAAAAACATGCTTTTACGTCTGTTATGAATATATTACCAGTGCAAAATATTTCATGGATAATACAGAAAAATAACTTTTCAAAGTATAGGTTGCTGTCAAATTGTGAACCACCACTATAAAATAATTTATTTTGAGCTAGCATTTTTATATTTTAAGTAAATGGCTAAAATACTTTAAGAGAGTATATGATAAATAGTGTAAAAATACATCCTGGATGGGTTTCAGCTTTCAGTGTGGATACTCAAAGTGTCTATGAGAATGAAATCCTCTTCATGTAAACCTGTAGAACAGACAATCAGAGTGAGTAGGAGTACATCTCTTTGAGAAAATCTTTATGAACATTGATGGGTTTATGTGGAAGTTTTAGATGAACCAACCTCCCAGTTGCAGAGTGGCATAAGAAATATCACAAATCCAATGGTATCTGGCAAAGTACAACCTAAATTGGCAGTGATACTCTTCCTTAAATATATTACTACATCAAGAATCTTATGCAGTAAAGCACCCTTTTCTGAAGCTCTGAGTAACAGATTTTAAATCTGGAGCTGAACACAAACATTTCCTTGAAGATTGCAAAAATCTTATTGATGTTTAGATCTATTCATGTTAAAAAGAAATGAGGAGGGAGAGTATGAGAAACATCATTTAACTCTGGTTTGCTCTTTGAAGTGTTGTCTGTCTTAAATGATGCAAAGCTGTGGAGAAGACAATAAAAAGAATGAGTGTCAGATGTTTCACCATAGCAAAAATTTTTTGGAAAGGGGTCTGTGGCTTTGCCTGAGAGTAACTGAGCAGGCCCATCTCAGATGGACAAACAGACTAATTTGGAACTCACAGAAGGAGTTAGGGAAATGGTTTTATAGTAAGCAATACACTATCTATGGTAACCAGAGGGAGTGTGCTGCAAGCAGAGAGGACTGGATAAAAAAAGCCACACAGTTTTTTTACACAGTCATCAAAGGATAGACTTGGTTTTCAGGTTTTCTATTCAGTCTCACTCTCATTAGATTTTGATAGTCTTAGTCTTAGTTGTTTAATTACTTGCTCTGTAAATCCATTATCTTTGAAAATTCTCTTACCCCCCAAACCCCACTTCTTGTGGAGTGAGGTGGAAGGGTTTAAAAGAAAGACTGGGGCAATTGCTCCTCAGATCCTGAAGCTGTGAGTCTGTATTGTTAGGTTTATTAGTCAAATCATCCAGAATGGCTTGGAACAAGTTAATAAAAATCTCAAAAAGAACAGAGAAATATTTTTATTTATGTTGCTATTTGCAAACATACTAAAGACTTGTTCAGTGTTTATCACTGACAACAGTAAGCACTTTAGAAGAGTAGAAGAAAGGGTAGCATCATCTTCAGCTTGGGGAAAACTCCAGGGAGAAGTGCAGAAAATCCATCTTCTTTGACTATTCATAAAATAAGCAGAATTTCATAACTCTACTTTTTCTTGTCTAATCAGTGTCTCCATACACACAGTGTTTGTGTTTTTTTGTTAACTGACTTATTGCTTCATCGGACTTCTGATAATTTTTTTTTTAATCATAAATTGTCTTATTTCTATTTTCATGTTGTGGAGTTCTGGGCCTTGCTACTCTTTGTGGTTAGCTCTTAAATTTACAAGAAGTTAGACCATAATAGCTAGGCTGTCTTCAATAACGTTGAAAAATATTGTCTGCCACTTCTTAGTTTAAAAAGTTGTTATACTATGTGTCCAGTTGTTGAAAACAATGAAGAATTAGCTAAGCAAATAATAAGATATTGAACTCCTCACTGTTTACTTTGAAACCAGTGTAGGTTTTTTTACAATCTTGACTGACAGTAAACTAGATTTGATAAAACTAGGTTTCCACTTTCCCAAACTAGATTTGGAAAAAACATCAGCAGTTCCCCTCACATGTTTTTCATTTGCTAGGACTAACCATTATTTCCAGCAGTCAGGGTACCTTTATCTTACCATCTGGAATAGCAGCAGTTTTTTCTAGCATCATATTTCCCTTGACTTCCAGGATTCCTTCTTTTCTTCTAAAAATTTCAAGGTGATTGTATTTAGGAAATCAATATGCACTTTAAAATGTTTATCTTCCCTATATTGGCCATGTGTATAAAGAGCTAAGGACATTTATTGGGCAGTCTCTCCTTCTTTTGACTGTAACAATGGTCATTGCAGTCTACAGTTGCTCTTGAGGGGTGGCTGAGCCAAAAGCTGCTGCTGTTTACCAAACTTAAGCATCTTGCTAGTGGGCTTTTAAGGCTTAATCATACACTTTTAGCCCTCAGATGTTTTTAATGCCTCTGACGATTTCTACAACTGGAGCAGCTGAATGATAGATAAAACCGACCTGCAGATACCCAGGGATGGTTCTTTGCCAAAAAAGTACCCTGTGTCACATAATTACTCTTAAAGCAGTTTCCGGTAGATGCCTGTCTTAAAAAAACAAATTAAAAAACCCCCCAAAACTTACACAAATAACTTCAGTTTTAGCTAACTTGATCAAATTTTGAAACTAGTAAAGTTTTTTTTTCTTTTTTTTAAGTTCAATAAAAGAGGAAGTGAAATGCGATTTAACAAAGAACAGTATTGAAATAAAATGGATTAAAGCTCTTTGAGGTCTAGTTAAACATTATCTGTTTGTTTTGGGGAGTTTTTCTGATAGTGACAGCTGAAGTTCAGCCTTGAGAGAAAAAATAAAAGATGAACTACAAAGGTGAGTTTTGTTCACTGCCACAGAATGAGTTAATGTTGGCATTTTAAAGTAACTGATCATATGATGAAGAAATAGGTAGAATGTACTTCATATTTACAAGGTACCCATTCTCTCATTTTTAACTTTGATTTTATTAAGATATGCTTTCTATCTGTAACTTGTCCCTATGTATTTGTAAGGTTTAGCTTTTGCTGTGCTTTTATATCAGATCTTGTCAACATAAAGTTTCAGAAATGCTGTAACACTGTAGTATGAGCTTAAGCTCTTTAGGATGGCTGCAGTTTTACTGATAATGATACTTTTAATAGATGCATGAGATACTAGTAGGAATATAGAACAGGTGTGCAGAGGAGGTCTGTTCTTTGCATCTGAAATATTTGTGAAAATCAGGCGGGCATAAGTCAAATGCTTTGTATACAATTGATAATTTTTATGTATTAGCAAAAAATAGATTTTCCATTTTGGTTTTCCTCACACAATTTTCTAGTGCCATGGAAATCTGCTGTCTTACCAATAGGTCTTTTCAACATATCTGAAGTACATAAAAGGCTTTGTGGGCGGGCTAAAAATGTAGTCTGTAATTTACAAGCCTGTATATAACAAAATGTGTATAAAGAAGTGAGGATCTCTTGTACTAAGTAAAGTTCTAGTAATATGGTCTTAAAGGTTATAAGGCTACGGTGGTTCTGGCACCTCAGCCAGTTTACTTCAAGCTAACACACAAGGATGTGTTGTTGGTTGGAGTGTCTTATGCTGAAGTATTATTGAAAAAACAGCATAACACATGCAGAGTACAAGAAAATGTGTTAAAAGCAAGTAGTTAAAACAAATGTATTGAGAAGTGTCACTGTTTTACCGTTACTACGTAAGGCCCAGTCCCACTCCAGCTCATGTCTGTGTCACTTTTGTGTTCTGCTGCTTCCTTCAGAATAAATTCAACTAGGCATTCTGCATTAAATGTTATTTCATATAATTTTGCTTCCCAGTTGGTAACCTAGACCACATGACTAGTCTAGAAGCAAAATACCTTAACTGTACCTTTCACAAGCTGACTGAGCTGGAACGTTTTAGTTTTTCCCTCTCATCTCATTTTTGGAAACTAATATTACTTTCCTGCATTATTGTTTTCCTTTACAAAATGTTTTACCACACCTTAGTGAAATTTACTAGAATCGCTGAAATGTGTGTGAGGATCCATGTATTAATGCAGGTTTGTAAATATCCAAAGAGAATTTTGGTTCAATTTCTATTGTGGGTTTCAAGACATTGAAAATGTTGTAAAGTAAGGCCTGGGGTTTACACTTGTACTCACAAGAAATTACAAAGAATTTGAAGTTAGGTTTTCAGGGTTTTTTGTTTGTTTGTTTTTATTTTAGGCCACTAAGAAAGTTTTAAAGGATTTTATTACATTAACTTCTATTACCTTTCTAAAAAAATTCATCAGTTAATTTACATACTGGTTAAACATCTTCCATGCCTTTCTAAATTAGTCTTAATTACAAAGGCTGTTTCCATAGTAACAATTTATATCTTAATTTCATAGTAGATTTCTTTCCACTTATTCAACTCATTCCATTTATCTACCTTATTTGTTATTTGAACTATACATAAACTTCAGGGGCGCTTATCTCTTACAGCTTTTGGGAAGGAAAAATTGTATTAAGGCAGAGATAATACTGTTTAGTATGCAGCTAGTTCAATTACCATGGATAGACTTCTCTCATTTTAATAGAAATACAGGCCTTTGAAGAGAGTCTATAAGAAAATAAGCCAAAGAATCAATTAGATTATCCTAGAATTGAATAAAGAGCAATAAGCACCAGTTAAAATGCGCAATGGTTTTTAACAAACAGCCATAATTTTTACTATGTTTGTGAAAAACAGATAAGTCATGAAGGCCTTTAAAACACTGCTAAACAACTGTAATGCTTAAAGAAGCCCATTAATATTTCAATTAAAGTTGAAAAATATTGTTCATTTCCCTTTATTAACTTTATTGCTTCACAGACAGCAAACTGACTGAGAGCAAACCTGACGAGAAAGAGTTGAGGCTGTTTCTCGACAAAAGCTCAACATGACTCAGCAAGACACGCCCCTAGCCCAGAGAGCCAACAGTATCCTGGGCATGACCAGTAGGGAGAGGATCCCGCCCCTCTACTCCACTCTGGTGACAGCCCACGAAGAGTCTTCAGTACAGGAAAGACATGGACCTGTTGAAGCAGATCCAGTGGAGGGACATGAAGCTGGGGGCTGTACTCCCTCAAAAGATGAACAGAACACTGGAGTAGAGGAGTAAATCTCTGCTAGATTGAGACTTTCTAGTGTAAAGTCCATAGATATTTAATAGAAATGACCTGGCAGCTGACTTGTGAATAACATATTTATTCTATGGCTGTATATGAAACCTTTAAATTCTGTTTCATCCTTATTGTTACACAGTCACAGCCAAACAGCTTTAAGGTTATTTATTTGCTAAGTTTTTATACGCTGAGTTCAGCTTTTGGCTGTCCCTGCTGTTTGATAGTGCAATGTTGAATTAGTCAAGAATGCTGGGAAAAACAGAGAAATGCCAAAGCTGCAACAAATCTCAGACCTTTTTAAGTGATAGTTTATGACCAGTCTCATACTTGGCCAAAAAAATAGACTGCGAAAACAATTTCCCACCATCCATCTTAATTTGAAAGCAGAATTGTTTCCTGAATATCAAAACCAGCTGGGGCTAACCTTTTATCAATTTGTTGCTTAGATAGCAGTGCTGAAATGACTTTTGTCCTCCAGTATATCTGAAGGAGGGTACAAAGGAATTCTTTGGTTGGAAAGTTTAAGGTGTGAATTCTACATTTTCCTTTTACTACTCAGCCAGTCCCTGGGAAACTCCTGTGCCCAGAAGCTTAGACTTTAGGAAAGGTATAAACAGCATTCACTGCAATCAACAAACTGGCAAAACTGTGTAGTTCCAGAGGTCATATCAATCTATCCATAGCTAGAATGTGTTCAAGCTGGATCTACAAACAGAAAGCTAGATTTTTTTTTAGATGGTTTTCATGGCATGAAGTGACTGCATGATGTCAAAAAGTGTTTTCTGCACATTGATTGCAGACAATGCCATTATGTTGTCTAAACTTCTTTAGTTTCCAGCATAGCAACAATATTTATTGGCTCTGTCTTCATTTTCTTCTTTATTCAGGTAGTTCATTCTATGGCACATTTGTGAGAGCTTTCCTTCTTTGAAGTACCTGGATTTTGCTTTAGGATATATCCTAGCAAAAAAGTAAAGCAGTCTGATCCCTAAACTGCTTTCTAGCCAGCAGGGAGTAAAGGTGAGGTAAAAGATTTTACTTAAGATTGGCCAAAGGCAATGAAGAAAAAAGCAGTGCATGCGTATTTTGCTGTCACAGCCTCCATGGCATTATCAGAATTGCATGTTTGCTGCCATTTTCTGATTTTGTGTCAACAGTGATGTATATTCTAAAATTTTCTGTAGACAAATGAGGAATTCTCATCGATTACGACAGCTTTTAAATTGCTTGCATTTTCAGTTATGCTTGTGACTACATCATGAAATCTCCCTTCTCCTGGGCTTTCCTTTCCTGAAAAGGAAAAAGGAGTAGGTTTCTCCAAGGTAGAAGACTATAATTGATAACTTTCCTGAGTGAAGCTTTGAATCTGATATTTTTTTTCCTTCTCAGATCTTCATATGATCATTGTGAGTGTATAGTTTATAGAAATATGAGGTTAAATTCTATTTAATTCTTCATCCTTGAGATTTTACTCCCAGATAATTTTTTATATTGATGGGGTTTGAAAGACATTATATTGAATTGACTGTGGCATGAAATTTAGACAACACCCCATACTCCTTATCTTTGCTAAATCTAGGTGACTTTGCATAATGATGAGGTACTCTAAATCACCCTTCTTCATACACCTCTTCTCTGTGTGTTCATGTAATGCACTTCCGCCCTCTACGGATTCATATAAGAGTGAGTGATGTACTGGCAATGGAGTGTGCCAGTGGGTCACAACCTACTTATTTCAATTGAGTCACCACTGAATTGTTTTTATTGGTTTGCAGTGAGGCTCTCTGATTGACAAAATGCAAGCTATGTGACTCAAATGTTCCTTAAAATAAAATAATCCAACTGAGCATAATCCATCAAATAAAATATTTGCTTTAAATCCTCCAGAACTTGATTGCTTGTTTTTTTGGTTTTAATGTCACTTAAGAAAAACCAAGGAAGAACAATATTCTCCATTTCACTCTAGCACTGCAAAAATCCTTGGATTTGATACTGATTTCCATGCGCAATAATTAATTATCTTTTAAATTCTTTTTTCAATGTAGAGTCAAGTTTGAATGTTACATGTGCAATGCATATTTATTAAGGTAAGAGCTAGCATCTTGAAATACTTAGATTGGATCTATAAATTTTTAGCTTTCCAACTTCCTTTTCATTACTGATTTTATGTAAGTCTAGAATGTATGGAAATTTATCTGGTATTATAATGAAACTGAAGAGGAGACTGGACTGCAGAAAGTAACAATAGCATTTTTGAAATGTTAATATGTTTTGTGGGTTAATCCCTCTGGCAGTTAAAACCCACACAGCCACTTGCTCACTCCCCCTACAGTAGGATGTGGGAGAGAATGGGAAAGGTACAAGAGAAAACATGGGTTAAGTTAAAATAGCATTAAATAGGGAAAGCAAAAACTGTGTGTGCAAGCAAAGCAAAATAAGGAATTCATTCACTGCTTCACATCATAACTCCAAGATAGCAGGGCTTCATCATCCACAACAGTTAATTAAGGAGGCATGTCACAGCGAGCAGATGTCGAAACACGGGAAGGTGAAGGGTCAAGTCATAAAAGATCCCCTTTATTAATTAAATTCAGCTTTTATATACAAAATGGATTCCCACCTGATTGGTCACTCATTGAACGCCCCCCGTAGCAATTGGCTACCTTGATTCATGAGAGTTTCACTACCTTTATCTTAGTTTATATAAACAAATACATTCTTTCTCACGAGAAAGAGGTTTCTGTGCTGTGACACCGGCAAATACTATAATTCCTAATATACCCTCCTTCCTTCTTTTTCCAACTTGTATTGCTGAGCATGTTGCCATATGGTACGGGATATCCCTGGAATAAAGCCTGGCTGCATAGACGAAAGTACTGAAGCATGATCCCAAAACACTGCAATTCCCCTAAGGGAAAGAAAGGTCACATCTGAGGTGCGATGTGGCTACCGAGTGCTGGGGATGTCCCTCAGGTTGGGGGCAGAGGGAGACAGCATTCTTGCTTGCAGGAGGTGTGGGGTGTTTGCAAAGCTGGCTCACCAGGGCATGGGGCTTCAGGAGCAGGTATGGAGCATCAGGGAGGACGAAGGGCTCAGGACCAACACAGAAGGCCTGTGGAGATTAACTCCTTAACCCCCAGTACCACAGCACAGGGACAGAAAGAGTCTTTGGCCCAGATCCCTGCTGGGGCTCCCTGTACCAACAAGGATATGACTAAGCTGCAGTGTGTGCCCAGCTGCACAGGCAGGTGGAACGAAGGACCAGCTGTCCCAGTTGTGTCCTCTTCTAACTTCCTGTGCACCCCCAGTCTACTCGATGATGGGGCAACATGAGAAACTGAAAAAGGCATCGATTGTCTGTAAACACAGCTCAGTAACAGCTAAAATATCAATGTGTTAACAAAATTGGTAACAAAGCCAGACCACTACTATATCAGCTATATGAAGAAAACTAACTCTACCCCAGCCAAAACCAGTACAATCTTGTCCATTATAGTGTATTTAATGTCTTGCAAGTAAAGGGCTTTCTTAACCCAGCAAAACATTCCCAAAATCTCTACGAAAGATGCCTGAAAAATTGCATCCAGAGGAGGACAACAAAGCTGGTGGAAGGGCTGGAAAGAAAGTCCTATGAGGAGCAACTGAGGACTCTAAGCTTGTCTAGTTTGAGGAGAAGGAGGCTGACAGGAACACTTTGCTCTCTGCAGCTTCCTGAGGAGGGGAAGGGGAGACAGAAGTGCTGAACTATCCTCCCTGGTATCCAGTGGCAGAACACATGGGAATGGCTCAAAAAAGGGGGAGGTTCAGATTAGAAATTCAGATTAGATAGTAGGAAACTTTTTTTTACCTAGAAGATGGTCATTCACTGGAATAGGCTTCCTGGAGAGGGGACTGATGCCGCAAGACTGTCAGTGTTTAAGAGACATTTGGACAATGCCCTTAAGTAGTGTATGCTGGTCAGCCCTGAAGTGTCAGGCAGTTGGACTATATCATATTTGTCGGTCTTTTCTGGAACTATTTTCTGTTCTGTTCCATGACTTCTTTTCTTTTTGGGAATGGCAAATTTTAGTTTCTCATACAATGTTTTATTACTTATCTACATTATGGGAATACTCAAAGCACTTATATTGTGAAACAGTTCCCACTAAATCAACCTGAGTTATGATTAATGGACATTAAGGTAAAGACCAGTCTGCACCTTGGGTCTCAGTTTTAACTCCACAGGTCTGCAACACTCACTTCTTCCTGCTGTCTGGGACTGGAGTGTACGGAGTTTCATGGTTAGTTCATAAACCACTGGTCTGTACTACCACCTGATAAAGCAGGATAGACTCAGCAAGAGAAAGTTTTCGATAATTCTTTGTTTCCCAATGTAGGTAGGTCTTGATAGTTTTCAAATGTATGCATTTGTAATGAACATGGAGACTTCAGACGATATGAAGTTCAAAGGCTAAACTGCAGTCCCTATACCAAAAGCGAGATTTGTTCTAATGAAGCTCTTTTAGTATTTAACAATCTTCCTTCTTGTCCCCCCCACCTCAACCTGATTCTTGAAAATCTGAATTCTGACGAGTTAATGAAGATGAGTATCCCTCTTTCCTTTGCAGACCTATGCCCAACCCTGCTTCCCCTGACTGCCCCAAATTAGCTTAGTCAATGTAAAAAGAAGGGCCAAAACATGGCAAAGTCATTACCAAACACAAATAAAACCCTGTAATGAAAAACATTAGACAATACTAATACATGGTCTAGCTACAAAAATATGGTGGTTTTTTCTGCTTTTGGAATTCTATTTGAAAATCTATATTTGAATTGCTGTCTTGTAACCCCATCACATTCTTTGCCATTCTGTTATGACTTCTTTTATCTTTTTTCCCACAGGAATAAATGTGGTTAATTCTTTTTCCAGTTCTATCAGTTCATTACTTAAAAAAGCAATTTATGCCAACAAGTTATGTATTTCAAAATACCAAGCCTCTGCCTCAGATTGTAAGCACTTTTCTGGTCACAGACAGTTATCTTATGCTACTTGCTAAGAAAAATTTGTCATATTGATCCTACTTGCTGTGATTGAAGTTGAAATATTACTTTAAGAGGCTAAGCAATGAATATGTCCTTATTGAGTTGCAAGTGGCAATTATGAACTGTCTGTCTTTGTTTGAGTAGAATATAGTATCAGAAGAGAAACTGAGACTTGTCCTCAAAGCAGTTATCGTTAAACTTTACTTCAAGGAAACAAACTTTCTCTGTTACCTGCTTCAGAGTGATGGGTGTAGCCTTCGTTGCATTTAACTGCAGGTCTTTCAAGTTCAATTGACAAAACTGACATCAAAATGACAAAGAGAGTACTTTATCTATTTTGAGATGTAAGTAAGTTTTTTGAGGGTTTTTTTTTTTTTTTGGTCTTACAAAAAAGACATACTTCATGCTAAATGATCCCATAAATTCACTTTGCCCTATTCACCTTTTGCTATAATATTTTAAGCAAAGTGACATTTAAGGAGTCATATCTTACCTGCCAGCACAGATGAATTAGTTTAGAATGTACATTGAGCAGTTAATTTATAAAAGACTGCCTGTGTCACTGAAGAAAGTCAACTATCATCCAGAAGCTCTGTTCCTAGTATTAACCTGTACATGATGAAGTGTCTCATATTCTTAGCACATTAAGTTCCAGATATCATTCAACCTAATTCTCTTTTTCCTAACATTTGTAAGGATGTTATGGGCCTTCAAGGTATAGCTGTCAATGTTCTTAGATATGCAGTGCATGGAAGAAAGAAATGGAAATGTGTGGCTTGACTGAAGTTTTTGGTCTCTTGCACTGTTTAGAGTAAAGCTGCTGTGGAAGATGATGGGTCTAGGTCAGAAAGAACAAGAGGAAAAATGGTTAATTTTGCATACAAATTCCATATATAGGAAGTGCTGGAAGATATATGTCTGGTTTTTTATTCTGTCTTGTGGAATAGAAATGTGACATTACTTTTACTTGAGTGGCCTCTACAGCAATTTATGTGCTATTTGGTAGTATAAACCCTGAAAGATAAAATGAACTAGGGTCATGTCTGAAGTTTTTCCTACTCAAGTGTGTGTGAGGGTTGAAGTATAATCTTGTCAGTGTTCTAGATATATTATGTGCATATATGCATATTAGAAGTGAGAAAAATAGTCATAGTAATCTTAAAGTGTTTCATAAATCTTTCAAATATGAAGTGATATTTACATGACACCATTTATTGGCTTTGGTTTACACACAATAATGAAGCTGTTTATTGTCTATATGGTCTTCACCAACATGAAATAAAACATGTATATTTGAACCATTAAGGTTCAGCTGATTAGTGGAAACTCATCAAGATGCCTGGATCATAATACTTTATTAATATAGATGTAGAAAATCTGATACTTGATGAGAGGAGCTATGGATTTAAGGGAGTGATTTTTGAACTTCCTTGTTGACTCCCTCATCCTTATAAACTGTCATTTTTTTTCCTGTTAAAATAAAATAAAATACTTCTTCCCAACACACCTTTTGCATGACTTTGAAAGTGTGTTATGGACAACTAAATACAGCGGAAAAGTGGTCATTTCATAACTGAGTCTTGTTTTCTGTCTCTCAATAAATGTTTTGAAATTATGTTACAAGTTCCTTCTTTTCTTAGTGGGAATGACTGTTTACACATACTACTAATGAGAAAATTATTGTTCCAGAAGAACTACTCTTTAAGATTCTGAATGGTCAAGAAATGGCACAAATGCAAAAGACAAGAATTTAATGAAGACAGTAGAGGCAGAAGTTCCATCAGAAATGCAAGTTATAACTTCTTAATGTTACTCTAACAAGAGAATAAGTGCACACCTTTCCTGTAAACCCAGTAACAGCTGTATTATTTTTTCAGGATGTCTCTGATACGGGTCAGTTTTCAAGGAAAACATGCCATGTGGAAGAGCATTATAATGAATTTTTTCTCAAGTTTTTGAAGTGAGAGTACTAGATACTCTGCAGCATGGAGTTTTCATTTCATGGCAGCTGTCCAAAAGTGTTTGTTTTGTATACTAGGACAAATACACAAATATCTAGTCTAGTACTTGGAAGAAGGATTGTGAAGTCCATTTAACTCCTATCTCTGGTATGGTTTTGGGACCTGCACTGTCTTTCTGGCTCATTATTTCCCTTTGATTCCCACAGTCTTCCTTACCCACTTATGCACTTGGTGTTATTTAGAGTGTGCTCACAACTTGCAGTGTTATTAAGGGGCGGGATATATAACTGGAGACTGAGCAGCAGGTTAATTGTTTTCACTGCAAGAGATACAAAATCACTTAATAATTGATGTTTTATTTTTTCCACCTAAAAGTTTTGAGTTCCATGCAGGAAAAAAAAAAGTTATTGTGTTCCCTAACTGAATACAATTTGTTATTGGCCAAGAGGAAACCTATCTACTGGGAAATAAACCCATATTTTCTTATTCTATGTTTTAGCCAAACTACTTAATGACAAATATTTTTTTTTATAGTATAATGACATGATATACTAAATAGTCTGTAGTAATGAATTTTTTGGCTGTACATGTTTTGAACGTCCCAACAGAGGTCACATTGCTGGGTTGCAGAATACAGAAAAAGTAGAACAACACTTCAATATTGGCCTTCAACATAGTAATATTAAGTGATCAGATTACTGAGACTGTAGATTACTTGTGTAGTCTAAACAAAGGGAGATGAAATTTTCCAGTGCAAGATGCCATCCATGTTTTGGTCTCTGAACACTGCAGGGAACTCTGGGAGTGCACCTGCCAATGTTAAATAATTTATACCAATCTGAACCTACATTGAGCCAGTGTGTGCCAAGGCTATTTCTGTCATTATGAAATTCTCCATGAAACTGCTGGCAGTGCAGTGTTTGAGGTAGCTCCCTTAATTTCTAAGGGGCCAGCTCAAGAATGAGAAACTGCAGTCTGTGCAGAAAATCTGTGGTTAAATTGCCCAGGATGTATGTTCACACAGCCATGGATAAACTACTTCTATCTTTCAAGCCATCTGGTTTACAGCAAATACCAGCATTTCTGTGCTATAGTCAAAATTACTGTGTGAGGCCATTAAGAGATGAGAAGCTGAGCATTAAGGCAGTTATCTGCATCAAAGATTGAAGAATATTCGTGACCTTGGTTTTGCATAATATTACTTGGAACCAACTGAAAATAAAGCCCAGGCTATGTGAAATAATTAAGCAAAAAAGTGAAAAAAAAACCCAACCAAAACCAACATTGTGTTTTACTCAACCCTCTCTATAAAATACTATTTGTTAATCCTATTTTTTGCAGTTCCTCTGAGAAGCTTTACATTTACATGCACTCACATTTAATTACATAAATCAGTAGCATTTTACTAAGTCATTTCCAATATCCACTACTTGGCAGCTTCTCTTTTGCTGTAGAAGATGTTTTTCTGAATATTCCATAGCTATAATGGTGGGAAACTGATTCTATTTCAAGGAGTGTAAAGGTCAATCTGTGGATGCTCAGAAAGGTGGGATGGGTGCTGGCTTTTTAAAGGTGAGTTGCAGACAAACAGAGATGTATTTCTTATGACACTGACCTTATGACCTTGGACTGTTTAATGTACGGTGGTTTTTTTGCTGCATCATTTAGTTTATTATCTGCATTTGTTTTTTAATTCCTTGACCACATTTTCTAGACTTGACTCTGCTTTTAAATTATGTTTGTTTCAGAAAAATAAAGCAGCTTGAAGATAGAGACTCTAATTTTGAAACTGATCAGAGGTAATTCTGGTCATTATAGCCCTGATGCTGTATGCCATTTTTCAGTATTAGAAGTGATGTTTCTGATGGTAGCAATGTTTTCTTTATGTTTATTTTGGGAGCTTTTTCATTGTTTTTCATTTGAGTCCAGTGCACTTAAAAATTTCCATGTTTCAGGGAAGTCTCCTTATTTTTTGTTGTTGTATTCGGTCTGACTGAGGTAAAGCTCACAGCCCTTACAGTGCTGTGCTTTGCATTGGTAGCTGGTGTTGATAACAGACCAGTGTTTTGGCTACTGCCAAGCAGTGCTGTCCCTCTGACATTCCTTCGCCCACCAAAGGGGATGGGGGTGGGTGAGATCCTGGGAGGGGACACAAGCAGGCCGGCTGACCCAAATCAGTCAAAGGGATATTCCATACCATATGACGTCAGCTCAGATATAAAAGCTGAGGAAGAGAGGAGGAAGGGGGGGCATTCATGGAGTTTTCACTGTGTGCCTCCCGGAAGAACCATTACGCGTGCTGAGGCCCTGCTTCCCAGGAAGTGTCCGAACATCGCTGCTGATGGGAAGTAGAGATTGATTGTTTTTTCCCTCTTTAGCTCTTGCGCGCGCAGACTTTTGCTTGCTTCTTCTTTTTGCTGTAATAAACTGCCTTATCTCACCCTTCTAGTTGTTTTTCCCTCCATATTATTCTCTCCCCTGCCCCAGTGGGAAAGGGAGGGATAGAGCGACTGAGTGGTACCTGGCACCTAGCCAGGGTCAACCCACGACAGTTGTGCTTATTTAGAAGATGGCTTTCCATTTTCTGGGTGGGGAGTCAGCTTAGTATACTACTTTTATAAATCTTATAAACTGCTGGTCTGCTTGATTTGTATAATTACCAGACTGATTCCATTGGTGACAACCACAGTGGCCATGTGGTTTTTTTGTTGTACTAATGTCTGTTGTATTTAAAAATATTAATGGCTTCTTCAGATGGATCTAAGATACCTTTCTTACAGAGTTTCAGTTGCTGTACTTCTGCTATTGATTCCTGTTTAGTGTACATGAAGTGAGGAACAGCTTTTATTTTCCCCATGTTTCTAGTTTTTCTCTTAAACTGCAAACACCTGCTCCTAACTGAGGTCTTATGAACTGAGGGAACTGAGGTAAAGAGTGAATTTTGTGATAGCTATTATTGGAATCAACAATGCTGCTCAGTTTTATTTATTTATTAATTCATTTATTATTTATTTATTTTATTATTGTGTTGAATGGAATAAACAGGAATTTTTTTTATGGTTCCACATAATTTTAGAGGCTTTCAATTTCATTTGTTAATTTTTATTTTAAACTGAGGATCGTTGCATTTGAACCTCTGTAATACACAATTTAGACTAGTAACTGACTAGCCAACCAACATTGTTTTAAGACAGATGTCTATTTTGAGCTGTTCATTTCTCTGCTCGTCAATTGCATGTTCAAAAATTAACATTTTATACTTGATGGTGACCACAGGGAACAAGAGAATGTTTTTCCACACAAATATTGTTTGGAAGTGCTTCTTAAGGATCCACTCATCTTCTAGAAAGAGTTACATTTAAATATTTGACTATGACATTAGGATATAGTTGAGAAAAGAATATGTGAAGCAATTAAGCTATGGCGCCTGAATGTAAATACCTCTCCTGTTTCCTCTCAGTCAGCTGTCTTTTTCTAGGCTGAAGAAGCTTCTCTGTTTTCATTTCTGGATGTACAGTGTTTCCTAATATCAAATGATAAAAACTCTTGCAACAGTATTATCAGTAAAACAGATATAAAAGCAGTTCTGTATTGTAAGCTCCCAGGTGCCTCCCTAGTTATGGGCTATGGGCACACATGATATTGGATTTCTACAATTTTTATGAGTTTAAAAAATTAGCATATTTAACAAATATTGTCCAGTTAGAAGAGCCCTTGGTTAGGTAATTTTCCCCTGGGTACTGCCCCACTGGAGTTAGTCCAGGGCTTTGCCCCATTTCTTGTTTCTTCTCCGATTCTGGTTGGAAAACAAAATGTTCTTCTTGTAGATTCTCTTTTGAAAATAAGACTAAATAGTATTTCAAGAATGTTTTGGAAGGTTAACTTATTGCTCTGATATCTAAGAGAAAGGGTAGAAAAAATACCAGGAGCTATATAACCCCATATTAATAATCTACAAAGCTACACATATATTAAAAATGTATAAAAACTGAAATCTTTAGGCATCAACAGAATCTCTTCCACCTTTGGCTATCCCTTTCCACTCTTCTCTAAGCTTTATTCTCTCTGCTACATCCTATTGAAGGTTGGGAAGAGAATATTCACAGTTTAGAGGTGGCAGCCACCAGAAACTTAAGAAAGTCTTTAATGATGTTCTCTCTTATAAAGTTCTTTCCTGTTTATCCCTAAAACCTGATTTGCTTCGTAGACCACTGCTTGATTCTGAAGTGATATTTCTTTACTTATCATACCTTCCATGAATTTCAAGGGCTATCTAAGGGAATGCAATCTTATTTCAGGGTAACATTTTTTGGGTTTTAAACATTCCTTTCACATTTAGCTATTTAGTTTTCTACTGAATCCTGCAGAAGTTCTCTGCAGTTCTTCAGGGATGCCTTTTATTTTCCCTCTTCTGAGCTACTTTGCTTTATCAGCAATTGTGATCTTACTCTTCTTCTTTCTCAGTTTCTTTACAGTCTGTACAACAGTGCTGATCCTACCATAAATTCATAACTCTACTGGTGATCCTGTCCATGGTGAAAACAGACAGTTTGCACTCACTTTCTGTCTTTTCACTAATTGTTTATCCATGCAAGATCCTTTCATCCCAGGCCATAGGCACTTTACTTCCTAGAAAACACTTAATGAAAGCTCTCAACTCTCTTCTAAATTCAGACTGCTTCGATTAATTTTGATCTTCATTATTCCTAGACTGGCTGAAATTAGCAGAGAAATCCAGTGATTCTGTAGCAAATTATTTTCTTTTTTTATGAAAACTTGTGGTCTCTTCCCTATAATATAATTTTTAGTCAGGTGACCAGACTTCTGGTCTCATTATTTATGCCTTCTATTAAGATTTGTCCACTGTGAATGTCAGGCTTAGAATCCTAGAGTTTCTCGAGTTTCTTCAGCTATTTTCCAGTTCTTCACTCTGAAAGGGAAGAGGTTAGCCTTTTAGCTATTTCATTTTTAAGATCCCTAGGTGATTACCACCTGGCCTTGGCAGTTTGTTTCCTTTTTATTGATTTCTTCCACAACCTCTCCCACCACTTCATCTTCTATTCTGCCCCTGCACATAAGGAAAAGCTCAACAAGTATAGAAAAGTCCCTTTCTGGTATGAATTGTTTTCTTACACAGCAGCTCTTACATTGGGATTTTTTTACTACTTTTCCAAGTTCTTTGGCATGTTTCCTTAGTAATTACACATCTTTCGTCTCATCTGGCAACTAGAAAATGTGTGAACTTGCCCAGAAATAAAAGAAACTTTTATCAGCCTCTGACATTTTATTCTGGGAAAGAGTAAGAACCATGACCAATACATAACTCTAATCTCTCCACTCTCCATAGTCACTTTAGCGTTACTGATTTAAGGTACAAGAATAAGATTCTATTTAGAGGTCTGAAAAATTTATTTTGCATGTGCTGTGGTTGAACTCCAGCTGGCTGCTAAGTACCCCTCAGTTTCTCACTCACTTCCCACACCCTTACCATGTTGGTATGGGGAGGAGTCTTAGAAAAAAGTAAAATCCATAGATTGATATAAGAACAGTTCAAAAATAAAAATATCAAAAGTAGCAAAAGCAATAATAATAGTAATAAGAAGAATAATAATAGTACAGAATAAGAGTTGCAAATAGTGTATTTATTGAAGCCCTTTGAATAATATTAAGTATGTGTTTAACAATGTAAATAAATTATTCATTGTGTGTATGACTTGGAGTATGTCTGCATAAGGAATTTTTGGTAAAAATATTTTAAGATAAAAAATAGGAAAGTTACAGAGTTGACAGCATTAACTAACAGAAGTTTTGTTATCTTGCAGGAAATTATTTGAACATAAGAAAAAAACCAAACAACCCTGGTCAAATACTGGCACGGGTTGCTCAGAAATGTTTTGTGATCTCCAACCTTGGAGATATTCATAGCCTGAGTGAACATGGTGCTGGTTAAACTGCTTGAGATCATCATCTTCTCAGTAGCGAGAGAAGATGATGATCTCAAGATCTGGAGACCCTCCTTCTCTGGAGGATCTCCAGAGGTCCTTTCCAACCTCAACCATTGCGTGTTTCTGTAGGGAAGGTGAGATTAAATTTCTTACTGCAGTAGGAACATTGTGTTGTTTGTCTGATTCCTGTTATAGGGACTTTGGTTTCAGAATCATTTAAGAGGAGGAAATATCATTAAATGTCTTATCAAGAAAATATATTTCTGAAAATGAGAAGTCTAACAGAGCTTCGAGCAAATGCATTATTAAACAAGTTTTGAACCTATATTTTAATTGGAAATATAAAATATAATTTTGACCTACATCATGGAGGATTCATGCTTGATATTTTAATTCAAATATTGTAAGCAATATATAGTTTTGGGCAAAAACTTTCAACCTAGCATTTTAATGCATGTAGTTTATTTTGGTATGGAAATGCAGATTCTAGAGTTATTTTCTGCCTTTGGGAAACCTGAAATTTAGGTTTGAATATTTATTTAATCAACGTAAGCTTTAAAATTATTTTCCCCTTCTCTTCGTTCACCTCAATAAATCACCATGGGCAGTTTGTACTTTAATATGCCTTTTCACCGAATCCGGATTTGTGGGTTTTTTTAGGGGGAGGAAAGGAGAAAAGTGCCTCTAAGAAGGAAGGCTAAGTAGATTAGTGATGATGAATGGTAGTTTCTCCTTAATGTTTGCTGTTTTTGAAAGTAAAAGTAAAAGGAACAAGGCAAGGGGACTAGCATAAAATTGAAATAAAATAAAAGCTTAAAATAAAACCCATGGTAAAATTGAGATTTTAAAATTTTTTTACCAACCTTGGTCATAACTGATGCTGGATTTTTTTTTCTTTTTTTTTTTTCTTTTCCTTTTTTCTTTCCTTTTTTCTTTTCCTTTTTAAAAATCCATGTCTGAAAGGCACTTTGCTATGCAATGGATGCTTTATGTATGCTCTCTGCTCATTTACACAAACAGAAGGAGTTGCATTAAAACCTTTGAGTACTGTCAAGTTCTAATGGCATGACAGGAAATGTTTGCTCCTTTTGCAGTCATGATATACTTTTGCTACAGTGATAATTAATGCTTCTCATGAGAGATTTTCAAAATTCAAACCAGAAAAACAAAAATGTGAAATCTTGTAATTTACTTGTTAAGCCATTTTGACCATAAATATTAAGCAAAGACTCTAATCTTAAGTACTTTAAATTCCAATTAGATTATGAAGCTTCATTTGTGACCTTAGTAAGCAGGGTGTATTTGATGGGTTTCTATAGTTTGGTTTTTTTAAAATAATGGTGATATGCTACATTTTTCCCCCCAAGCAATGGGAACTTTTTGAATGCCTTGATTAGCTGAGTAGGTGTCTATAATGATTAAATGGTAGGTGTTAAGTGTATATTAAATGTATAACAATTAGTGTGTAGGAGTGAAGTAGATTAAAATATGAAATTTGAAATGTTCTGATGTGGAAAAATATCTTATTCATCTGTATTATCATCATCATATTTAACATCAGAACTCATCTCATTTAACATAAGAATACTTGTGGTTTGTTTTAAAAGTAAAGACCAGGAAGTATTAAACTAAAATGTGTGAAGTCAAGTTCTAACATTCTCTCCATTTGCCATTTCTGTCCTTTAGATAGACTCCTGTGGATGAACTCTTGTTTGCTTCATGGTAGTAGAAAAGATATGAAATGAAAGGAGAGGACACATCAGTGAGCCTTGCCCTGGGCTAGGAAGCAGATGAGAGTACATCTGGTATCCAGGGGAATACTTCCTGTATACTTCCTGAATACTTCCTTCGAATATCCTGTTGGTGAAGTGAACTCTCTGATTTCGAGAAATGTTGGTGAAGGCACAAACCCACAAGTCTAGATGTGATTCCAGAAGTGATTTTCACTTCTTTATGGCAGACAGTTAATATACTAAGATGGACAGGATGGCTGTTAGTTCAGGACCAATAGGCCTTTATTTTTAACAGAGCCTTAGAAGATATTTATTGTCGCATACATAATATGTTATTGTTATTTAAGAGTATTTCTTTACAGTCTCAATCCTAAACTGAAGTCTACCTAATTCTTGAGTTGGATGCTCTTGACATGTCTTGGAAAATCTCTGACAATTTCGGTTTAGAACCATGTAAAAATTGTTTGAGATGAAGTAAGGAAAACCACAGAGCAAACACAAACAAAATCACAGACACTTTGATATTTCTTTTTAGTTGCAGGAAGAATAGTAGTGTTCTGAAGTAATCATAAAATCTTTGGAAATCTGCACTTTTCCATATATTAGGTGTAAGATTTGACAGCAGGTGGGTTCTGCCGGGACTGCCCTGCCCGGCCCCGGGGGGTGCCAGCGGCCGCAGCGGCCCCAGCGCAGGGCACGGCTGAGCCCCTCAGCCACGGGCGGGCGGGAGGGAGGGAGGGAGAGAGCCCCGGGGAAAGCCTGGGCAAGGGAGGGCAAAACGCTGCCCGGCAGCCGGGGCTGAGCCAGGGAACCGTGCGGGAAACAGCGCTGCGAGCCCCGAGGGGAGAGCGGGAGCAGGGACGGGGGCAGGAGAGACCCGGCAGGGATGGCCCTGCGGCCAGGGAGAGACCCCGGCGGGGCAGGGGTTTTCCTGCGGCCACTGGAATGGACCGTGCCTGCTGTTACAGCTTCTACTGGCAGCCCCGTGGGGGAAGTTCTGAAAATAGGGTGATATTCGTGATGCACTTCTGACTGTTTTGAAACGATGTGCACAAAGTTCTGTTAACCTAAACTCAGAGAACAGTAAAGTAAAAGGAAAGACCTTTCTTCAGAAATACAGGTCTTCTGAGGAAGGGAGAATAAAGACAAATGAGGGACAGAAGGAACATGAAATGAAATGTCAAAATAACATCTTGGGGTGTTTGATGACCGTTTCAGCAGCAGATATATCCAACTCTGTGTTTCAAGGCAACTTGCTCCCAGTCTCAATATCCCATTCTGTAATGGTTCACTGCTGTACATTGCACTGATTAGAAGTTAAAGATAACTTCTTTTTTTTTTTTTTTTTTTTTTTTTTTTTTTTTTTTTTTTTTAATATTTTTCCTTTTTTCTTTTTTTTTTTTTTGCTTATTATATCATATGAATCAGTTGCCTTACTGTCTCTCTTGCAGGATGATTATGACTAGTGATGAATTAATGGAGCCTTTTCAAATTAAGCAGCTGTTTGAGAAATGATTAAATGGTAACCTTCACCTGGGAAGAAAGAAGGACATTTTCTGTACTGAAGAAAGGGCACTCTTATATAACTTTGTCAGACGTGGCTTTCCCTTAACACAAATGCATCAAGAAAATTACACTGGCTTCAGTGAGGTTGGAATCCCAGAGGAACAGAGATCTGTTAAATTTTATGGGAAAAAAAACCCAAAACCAAAAACCCCAAAAACTATCAAATACCAAATCATGGCCAAAAAATAAATAAAAACCAAAACAAGACTCAAGTTTTTGAGTTACTACTGGAAAAATTGCTGTTTAAACTTGTTCTTGTATACTTTTTGTAGGTCTAGGAAGAGAGTATTTGCTTTTCCTTTCCTGAAAAGTAGGAGTTTTGTCATTAAATGTGGGAAGCATTTTTTTGGTGAAGAAGTCATTAGTCATAAAATATCTACTTTTATAGGAAAACAATCCTAGCTTATGCAATGCATGAAATGGAGGGAACAGCAATTTTTTGCACTTAGGATTCATGTAGTTTTTCTATCCAGGAAAGATGGTTGAAAAAAAGGAAAAGCTATGGAAAGCTCATGAAAACAGCTAAAGATTTAGAAAATTTGTCTAATAATTCAGTCTTTAAAAATTAAGCTAAAGTGTTTACTAAGAAGATTAAAGGGTGATTTGATGATAGTCAACTCTTCCATGTAGGAAAAAAACCCAAAACATTTAAGAGCTCCCCATTTTACTAGAAAAGAATATAAAAGAGCTGGTAATGAAGAATATAAAATTCAATATAGAATACAAATATTTAAAGATGAGAGGAATGAAGAGAACAATATTTAGCTATGTGTCCTTTTGAATAACAGCTGCATTGAGATGGTTGCACTGTAACATGGATGCACTATGACTGGTATAGTAGAAACAGATCCCATTTCCTTAAGTAGAAATTTGTTTTGAAACAATCCAAATCTTCTCAAACAGTTAAAATGATGCAGATACATGGTTGAAGTAGAGCTCAGAAAAATACCAAAATGGTCAGACTTTTGTAACAGTCTGGAACAATATTTTTTTGGCAAAACTTGTTTGTGAATACCCATTCAAAATGAAAAAAAAAAAGTGTTTTTTGGGTATTTGTGCCAGAGGAATTTAAAAAATTTTATTATAATTACAGCAACATAGCAAAAATAAATTAGTCATTGAAAGATCTTAGACTTCTTGCAAAGATAATATTTCTTGAGTTAAAATTTTATTTTGCATTACTAATTTAGTCAAAATCTATTAAAACTAATGAGCATTCAGCATGGATTTTACTTTATAACTGGATCAAGATCTTATGAACATTGAATATCACTATTGTGGCAGAGAATGCTCTCTCAAAAAGTTGCTAATAACATAGCAACAGTTTTTTAAATTATTTAATACATACAGTTCCCCAAAGCAGACATACTGTGAAGTATATTTGTCTGCAATGTTTTAATAAGTCTCACAACTAGTTAGAGTCTAATGATTTTATGTAAGTGAATGTGTGCATGGAAGGTAGCCATGCCAAAGATATTTTATGTTGCTTACTACCCACACTTCACCAGGAAATCTTGGATTTCAAGCAGTGCAAGGCAACGTGTCCTTTCTCAGCTGCCATTTGAAATCTATATTACCTGGTATGTGTTGGTGTCCTCGTCAACAAAGTTTTTCCTCAGGATTTCTAGCCATGATACACCCCCAGATATGTAATGTGCTGACAAAGTGTAATGTTGGAGCTATTCTGTAAACAGCCATCTTGCAAAATGTCCTGCAAAGTCCCCATTGCTGGTAAAAGTGGGCTCTGCATTGCCATTACTGTGTGATCCATCAGCTGGTCAAGATGCAGAAAGAGGACAATGGAGAGCACTGAGAAAAATGAGAAAAACCATAAACTGAAAATACTCTTTGCTGATAGTATTGAATTGTGCCTCCTAATCACAAGACTAATTAGTAAAAATCAAATTCTTGCCAGTGAAAATGCTTTAAATACAAGGGAAGAATTGCCATGGATTAAGAATCAATCAGCGATATGGCAGAACGTCTCTGCAAAAGGAAGAACATTGTCTTGCCCAGGATGCTTCTGTGCCCAGGCAAGGGATTTGGAGCTTATGAAGTCAGAAAGAACAATATAAGTGATCTGATTTTATTTCCCAGATGGTGCATGATATAGAAACGTCAAATACTAACTCCTGTTTGAAGTTGAGCATATTTGAAAAGTTTAAATATCTAGACTTATTAAAAAAGTCTGCAGCAATAGAAAAAAATTGAGACAGTCACTGCCAAATTCAGGACTGCGTCAGAGTAGGTTGGCGTAACTGTTTAAATCTGCCTTTGCTATCCCTTAATTCATTTGGTAGATCCCTCTGTTGGAAACATGCCTCTCCCTTTACTTCAGTTTGCACCTGAAGCTCCTTACTGGTTCTATGTCTTGGGAAACAGATTTTGGTTTTCCTTTCTTATTTGACTTTGGATTAAAAGCAGGCTATTTTGATCTCTGCCTCTAATTGCAAAAGAAGTCATCAAAATGGCTCATTCTTTTTAGTTAGTACTTTATACAATTTTTATATTCCTTGATAATGCATGTATAGCTATTCATCTATCCATTAATGCTGGAAATCAGCTTTGAACATCAAATGAACCATATGCTCTTTATTAATTAAAATTTCTAGACAAATACTACCAAACTACCTACATGCAGTTTTGTTTACATGGTATTAAAAAGAATTACACCCAGTGTTGTTTGAAAATATTTTTAGTTTCAAGTATAATCAGTAGATTTTATATATAGATTTTTACTGTAGAGTTCAATGAGCATCAAGACATTGTAAGCATACTTGCTTTAATTAATTCTTTCAAATACAACATCAGCAGAGAAGTGCGTACATATTTGTCAGAAATACCAGAAGAAGAAACATTGTATATTTTTAAAGAATGACAGTGATTTAGCACACTTTTCATTTATCAGATATGTATAATAGAAATCTTAAAGTTTATATATGCAAGATGTGTCATTTTTCTGATGAAATAGAAAGCTTTTAGGGTATAAATCTACTTATCATATGTTGAGAAGTATTTATGGCAAGTATTCAAACCTTTACTAGTTAGGAGGGCACACAAGGAAAGAAATAGTTGAATACGCATTTTAATGGTAAGAAATTAGTACCAAAACCATAATAATCTAGCAATAGGAAGAATACCATAGAAACAGGTGAGAAAAAAAGTTCTTTGGTGCTATAAGTAATTTGGGGTCTGAAATCCAGGCATAATTAATTCAGAATATGTATTCAGATGAAGATTAGACAAAATATATAGAAGAATTGTAAAGAATTTGAATGTTTTACACTTTTTTCGATTTTTCTTATGAAAGTACATGTAGATCGATGCTAATTTATTGTGTTTTGACATCACTGCATGTCAAAAAAAAAGGAGGCAAAAAAATATTTGAGGTTATTCAGATCCTGATTTCTCTTTTTTTCTTTCAAGGATATATATCTGAAATTAGCACATAAGTATTGTTATACTGAGTGAAAGTAATATAACAAATTTTCTTATCCCTGCCTTGCAAGGAGTGGTTGAAAAGCTGCAGAATTCTGTATTTTGTAGGTACAACTGGGACTGCTTAGCAGACATTTTGATGTAAAGGTCAGGGAGGTTCTCAGTCATTAAATATTAAGCAAATATTTAATATGTGGTCTTCTGTGATCAAAATAGATTTAATTCCTCTATAACCTTAGGTTAGTCAGTCTTTCTAGCCCTTTATATGCTGCTTACAGAAGACAGCTTATTATATTTAGTTCTTTATAAATTATTATTCCACTCTATCTCTCTGGCAGTTCAGAATAGGGATTATTAGAGCACATGAAGTGGAGGTGATCTTCAGATTCTAGTTTTCCGGCGATATGTCATATAGCCCACTTCTCTAAACTTAGCAAGTTCCAAAGAGCACTTAGCTTTCTGCATGTCATTTACTCCTGCTTTTCTAGGTTAGAGGTTACATATTCCTTCTGTGCTTAGACCTGTTTCTGCCATATTTCTAAGTAGTAATTCTTCCCTTTCACCCTTTGTTTCTCCAGGTGAAAACAGTGCTGTTCTTCTAGTCTTCACTTACAGGAAAAGATTTCCATTCTCCATATTTATCTTTGATGAACATGCATACACACAGTTGCACGTGATATTCCAAATAAAACTGTCTGAGACTGCCTGCACTTATGTTATTGCTTCTTGCTCTCTGATGAAAATAATTATCCTGATATTCCTGATACTGGGATTTTGTCTTCTTTGCAACTGCACCAGAATGCCAATTTACAGTCATCCTATGCCACATACTATGTTCAGTGCTTTTCTGCAATTTTTAACTCTAGAGCTCATAACTGAAGGTTTTTGTGTTAAAAAGTGAGTTTAAACTCATTGTAGTAGCTTCTTTTTTTTTTTTTTTTTTTCCACTTCAGTCGCCAACAGAAGGAGACACAAGAAATTTTGTGGCTTGGCATTTTCCCCAGCAGAGGCCCAAGCAAAGCAAGAATGTACAGCATAAAGTCTAAATATGTTTAATTGCTACTATTGAAGTAACATGGAGTTTTATATTTGATGCTGCTATGATAGACCAATAAACAAAATAACTATATCTGATTAGGGATGAAGATGTGCAAACTGAAAAATGCTCCTATAATACCATTTATCTCTCTATAAATATATATGTAGAATGAAATAATCCAACAATGCTCAAGACTGGACCCTGAGTGCGTCTTTGGATATAAACGGAGTAAATAATCTAGAAGAGTTTATCTGGTGCTGACAAAAAAGTATTTTCAGAAACTAGCAGTAAGTCTTTGGGTTCAAGCTGCTGGGCAGCTTTGACCACTGACAGTTTTATGCTCTAGACCTACCATGGTTCACTGAATAAAGATTTGTTTTGTTCAGGGAATACTTCATTCAAGAGATCTAACAGATTAATTTAGCATGTTATATGTAAAGCCTTCATGCATTATGTTATGTTGTTTTCTACATATTAGTACATTTTTTTTTCAGAATATGTTTGAAAATATTTCATGTCTTCAGTTTTCTCCCACTCTCCTTATTTTGTTTTTCTCCAGTCACCTCTTGGTGATAAGCTGTATTCTTTCTAGATTATTTTGTGAATATTCCTAAAGCATATATTCTATGCAAAGGATACAAAGTGAAAACTTGGTTAAGTATTGTTTTATTAATTTGTAATTGAAATATTCTTCAGTAACCAGCATCCTACGTAACATCTACCAGTAACGTCTCCTCCTAACATTCCTGAATTATGACATTCTAAAACTCAGTTCTACATCCTGTTAAAGAATTCATGTGTATTGTTACTGGACTGTATTAAATAGAAAAAATAATTTCTAAATTTCTAAAAATAATTTAGAAATAAGGCTGATCAAAAATGGAGTAAAATGTCTTATCCCTTGAATATTTAGGAATGAGTGAAGGAGAAAAAAGAAATAATGAATATGTCCATAAGTTTTTCCTTTGAGTTAAGATTCTCTTAAATCTTCTGTAACACGTTACAACACACCTATTTCATCTGATTTAAAATTTAATGTCAATATAAAATGCTTAAATGTCAAGTCATGGCCAACCATATTTAACAGCTGTGCAACTGGCAAGTGAAAGATATCCATATTTCAGCTCATTCTGAATAAATGTTCACCTGCACATCATAAACCAGCATGTCAGCAGGAAACAAAATGAGCATGAATATAGCTGTATCCTTGGAAGGGTTTTGAGCAAATAACATCACTGTGACAGAAGTGTGGAGTGCTTTCAGGACTTAAAAATAAGGTGTGTGTTGTAACTGAATACTTGTGTGTGCGTATTGTGTATGTATATGTAGGGTACACGTTGGCAGTGATTTGTTTTTAGTGACCATCGATCACTAGACACTCAGAGAATCAGTCCTTAACTATCTTGTTTTGATCAGTAATAAGGAAAGCTCACCAGGGCTGGTGCTGGCTCTCAACACTGACTGTTGTATTTGGTTCTCATTGGTCTTAGCCATGAAGGTTGAGGTCATCAGGCCTGAGAGCTGGAAACAAAATGCACATAATTTTCCCTCATTTTCTTCCCTCAGCCAGCGTAGGGTTTTTGTTTGTTGAGTTTTTTTTGTTTGTTTGTTGGTTTAGTTTGTGGGGGTTGTTTGTTTTGATTTTGTTTTGTCTTTGTTTTGTTAGGTTTTTTTCGGTTGTTTGGGTTTTTTATGCTTCTTGCATCCTCAAAAGAATAGAGGAAGATCCACCTGTTTCAGGCCTGGCTCATTTCCTTTTCTGCTTTTGCCAGATGTGTTTCTTGCTTCTTCTAACACTGTAGTTGTTGAATTGAACATTTTGCAGCATACACATTTTTCTGCACTCCGTTTGTGCAGCTCTACGACAAGTCCTGTTACTATGAACTTGCTTAATCAACATCTGCTTTACAGGTGCACCAGCACCCTGATTTGTCTGCACCTGCATGATGGAATTCCTGCAGTTTGTTCTCTATTCTAAGGAAAACCAGGGACTGCTGATGTGCCCAGTATGCTGTGCCAACCCTGTCCCAGCACTCCCAGGTCACGGCTGCTCTGAATGTCGAAACAGAGGAAGCTTTCACTAAGTAATGAAATGAATATGCTTAAAACCATCCACAGATTTAGAAACCAATAACTGGACAAGAACTTCTCCTACATAATTTCAATAGAAAAAAAGATTTTTCTGCCTTCACTTACATATATACTTCTATGCTTTTTCTTCTCAATTTGCTTTTGTATTTATGTATCCACCCGTATTTTAATGTCTTCTGTGGCATTTGAAGAAAGTTGCAAATAGATCCTATATACATATGTAATATATTCCTCCCTCAAAATACATGATAGATTTGGAATTCAGTGGGCGGAACTTTTAAGGTCATATTTAGGAAATGTTGAATCTACAGAAGTTAGTCTGCTACTACTGGTATTAATGGTAGCTGTGTTTCCTCTGTCATTTTTCTCCCCTGTCTCTTGTCCTAATCCTACTGACCTCTATCTCTGGGTAGTACCTAAGAAAGGTTATAGAAGAACTTAGGTACATATACACTACTATAAAGCACCTTTTACAGTAGTGACAGTAGTGTAGTATAAATTAAATAATTCTTTTGATTCAAAGAACACTAAATTGATTTAATACTGATGTAGTTTTCTTCACTCAGGAAAGTATAGTAAGCTTTTTATATAAAGCTATCTTTTTGAAAGTCTGCTTGCATTTCTCTGTGTCTAATTTAGTCCTTTGAAAATGCCTGACTCCTACAAAGAGAAATGTGTGTTGGATAATTTTTGCTGTCTTCCCTGATTCTATCTCCCCTGTAAAAGAGGAGTGTCACTTCTCCAGTACAACATTTTGCTGGAAACTTACTTTTCTATGTTTTTAACTTGTTATGGTGCTACTCACTGCCAGAATTTTGCTGTGGATTTTTAAGGACAATCGGTATCACTTGTGTTTCTAGTAGCTAATTATTATTTCATGAGTGAGCTGTAGAGAAAATGTTTCAGGTGATTCAGCCTTTGGAATCCAGTGTTGTTGGTATGCATATTGTGGTGACTCTCATTTAAGGTTATCTGAAAATTCTTCAGAAATGCATATGTATAAATATAGTAGATTGGGTAACGGGAAGGAATATCAGAAATTATAGTGCTCTGGATAGGAAGGAAGCAGAAACTGCTTTTTTCAAAATATACTCAGACAGCTTTCAAGACTTTTTCAGGTATATTATACATGGTAAATGCTAAGTCAGAAGCCTGAAGAACTCTTGATCCTGTCAGCCGTATTAACCTATCAGAAGATATTAACCTGCAGAAGATTTTTGTGAGGAATCATACTGTTATCATCAGGTTAGCTGACAGTGACATGTTTTGATTTATACCAAGCTGTGAAAGGACAGGTTTAGCCCATAAGTGCTTTAGGCATTCTGGTTTTTCTAGTAACAATTTTACATTATACATAATGCATCAGATCTGTCCAATCATCTGGATGAAAATTTACATAAGAAAAGGGAAAAAAAAAGAAAAAAACAATTTAGACTGGGTTGTCAGCAGGAAAGTGTTCATGATTGGTTTTGGCAGAGAGTGAAATTAGTGTCAGAATGTTACCTGAATTTTTCAAAACATCATTAAAGTGGTTTCTAACTTTAAATTCCAAGAAGCTCTAAGTGGTTCACTGTTAAAACTGACACTTGAGAGTATGAATTAATTAAAATCCAAATATTCTGAAGGTTTTCCACATGGCTTGGAATTTTTCCAATT
Source organism: Orthonyx spaldingii (assembly GCA_013397795.1). NCBI lineage: Eukaryota > Metazoa > Chordata > Aves > Passeriformes > Orthonychidae > Orthonyx > Orthonyx spaldingii. The sequence continues at coordinate 164,963 of VZTJ01006174.1, read as the reverse complement.
CTCCTATGAAAATACACAAGTTTCAGAGATGAGCAATATCTAAAGATGAAGGATAAAATCCAAGAGGGATTTATTTCCTATTACCCAGAAATCTAAAGGATTGTATGGAGAAATTCCTTTACAAATTGATTTTTAAAGATTGATCATTCAGTCCTTTAGCTGGTATTGCAACTGATTGCACACTTTAATAACACTGCTATTCTTCCCTATTTTTACTGGCTTTATTCTTATCTTTGTCTACTGTTTCTTGTCACCCAGTGTACTTATTGTCTCTTTCCCATAGAAACAGGCTTTTTAGATGAAATAGTAATCATAATTATAATATGTTATCATAATCTATTATTCTTCTCTTAAAGAAACTGAATTGGAGCTACCATGGTTGAAAAGACAGTGGTTGTGTATTCCTAAAGACAACATCACAAGGTATATACTTTAAAAATTTTTACATCCGTAATTACTAACAAGACTAATTCTGAAAAGTATGGCTTCTTCTCCCCACCTCTCTGTTTAGAAGGATTCTCATCTGGAATACCTACAGAAATGCCCTAAATAATGAGGGAGACATGTCCAGTCTGGATTATTTTCCTCCCAGAGTATGCACTTCCTACTGTTGCCTTTCCAAGTGTGCTCCCATGTGCATTTCACTGGTTTTGCAGTGGGATGTGTTATTCAGTGATGAGACAGGATAGAGTTCACTATCAGTTTTAATTGCAACAGTACAGATTTGTCACATACCTCTCCTGACAATTCACTGCTCATATTTGTTTCCTCCTGCTATTACTAAGCTGCGAATGCAAAATGGTATAACAAAGATTAGAAACTTAGGCACCATATGCTTAATTCTTCAATTTTTTAATGACATGAACAAGTAAAAAGGGCATAATAAATCTTATAAAAAGTCTACATATTCTGAATGAATAAAAAATTCTATGCTTCCTAGTTCTTAAACTGAGACAGCAGTCTTTCAAACTTCATCTTTAAAAAGAAACAAATAGAGGACACTGAGCATTGTAAAATTATTAACTGTTGTTAACTGTTACTTCAGATGTAATTTCAGGTATATTTTATTCTCAAATGCAATTCCATATAACAAATACTTGCATTGTGTATGATCCTAAGGAATAAAGATAATATTTGGTGTATTTGGCAAGATTTTAAATAATGAAAAAAAAAAATTGTATTGTTAGATGAGATATAATAGTGGAATAAATTGATGTCATTAATGTCAAGTCAGAAAAACATCCTAGGGCAAGTAGATAACTATATTTTTGTTGAAGTATCTATAATACTGTTTTTATTAAAAGGTCAGGCTTCTTATAAAAGTCTGTCTATAGTGCTTTCCCCCCTCTTTTAATGAATAAACATCAAAAAGTATGCACTGTAACTTATAACACCTGGCATTGTTTCACGTAATTTCTTTTAAATCAGGGAGGTGACTTTTTCAGAAACATATTGTTACACTAAGTTGTGTTTTCAAGGCCTTTGCTTTACATATTTGGTTCTCTTTTTCTTATGTAGTTTGCTGCTGAAAATGACATTATCAAATATATTACTAGAACCTTTGGTACAATCTTATACTTGCTTGGTTCATTTGACTATTCACTGTTTATAAATTTTGTTTTTCTGTAGAGCAGAAACCTCTGCAAAACCCAAATCTGTTCGGTTTTGTTTCCTAGTTTTAAACACTACAAAAATGAATGCTTTCACCCCTAAAAATAGTTTCCTCATGGAATTCTACATGAAATTATTCAGGTATATTTCAGTAACATTTTCAGCCTCATTCAGTTGAATTTATTTGCAGTTTCTTTATAAGGTAATGTCTGTAAGGTAAAGAAATTAATTGGATATAAACTTAATTCTTAATCTGTCCATAGGGGTACCATATTAATTTTTTTCTTTCAAAAATTTATATTACAATTATACTACAGTTATACTACAGCTTCAGTACTGTTTACCGCAATTAAAAAAGTACAGTAATCAGAATAATTTTTAATAGTTGTCTTTTTCTTTTACAATAACAGTATCTATCAATCGTTGTCTGACTTAAAAATCAGCACAGTTTGAAATGTATTCAATATTTTGAATGTATCAGACAAAAAATTATTCAAGACTTATTCCATTTTACTCAGAATCAGTAATCTCTATTTGCACAGAAGGAACAGATATTGTTAATAATATATGTTTCTTAATGTAGATTTCTGGCTCAGCGTGTTTAGATATGTATTACATTTTTGCAAATAACTTTGCATGTATCTGAAGTTATATCAGAAGGCTGGTGTGAATTTGCATGCATCACTATAGATTTGGTGAAAGTTTAGTAGCCATGCAAGACTCAATTTTAAATAGTGACCCAGTATACTACCCTTGCTATCTATAGAAACAGCCACATGCTACTGTACACATCTCCAAGGCAAATGATAATGACAGATGGGGGAAGAGTGATATGGAAATTAAGATGCAGAACACTGTAAGAAGTTATCGAAGTGACAATGCCTCTGCCCCCGTTAAAGGGAAGAAAGCAAGGGAGAAGTGTCATCTGGTGATCAAGCCCCCATCCTCTCAGTTCCTAAACCTCACACTGTTAAAACAGCCATTGCTGTGGCAGCAGCCGAATGCTGTCAGTGGTGAGGCAGGTCTAGGTCTGGAAAGGACTCGTGTCCTCAGGAATATTGCTGTTCTAAATGGCACATACCATGTTTACTTCAGTCCAAAACTAGTGTCACAGGCACTGCTCTTCCTGCACGCTGTGTTGTGTTCTTATCCTGTTTGTGTTCTTATTCCATTGCAATTATCTCAGTATTGAGGAAAATGCCTGTAATATGCATGCAAAGTATTTGTGTTTTTGCTACAAGCATCAAACAGTCTTTCTGAACCATCAGAAACTCAGCGGAAAACTCATAATTTAAAAAATGTCACTGTTTTCCACTGCAAGCAAAACACAATTCTAAAGCTATTGTATGTCTTTAAATAGAATATTAAAATTAACAGAAAAATGTTACAACTGTTCATAAAAGAATGTTGAATCAGTGCCTTTTGGTGGAAAATGTCACTGGCACTTTTTTTTATTTTGTTTATCTTGAGGAACACAGAATCATAGAGTGATTTGGGTTGGAAGGCACATTAAAGATAATTTAGTTCCAAACTTTCTTCCACATGAAGGGACCCCGTCCACTAGACCAGGTTGCTCAAACTCCCATCCAACCTGACTTTGATCTCTTCCAGGGACAGGACATCTACAGCTTGTTCCAGTGCCTCAGAACCCTCACAGTAAAGAATTTCTTTCTAATATCTAACCTAAATACATCCTCTTTGAGTTTAGTATTTAGTTTATCCTTTATCCTCTTTCAGTCATCCTTTACAGTTTATTAATATGATATTTTTAGTGTGTTTTGGGAAAGCCTCACAAGGCTGTTTTGTTTATTTGTGTGTTTGTTCTCTAAACCTTTTATACTTAGTGACTGAAAACTCAGACAGAAAGCCAAATCTATTGAAAAGGTAATAGAAATAAATTACACATTGACCAGCTTGCTCTTTCTTAAAGATTTCAAGGAAGGTTTTGCATCTAGCCAGGATTTTTTGCTTGGAAATGGTTTCCAATATCATACTCCTATTACCTATTCCAGCCTTAATAACTCAGTCATTATTGCTTGTGGCCTTTACACCTTTTACTGCCTGATATGACTCTTCATAATTCTTTTGGCTTTAGACAACTCCAGGGAATGCTAATGTCTTTGCAATTTGGAAGGAAACAATGAATCCCTGAAATGACAGTCAGACTCATGTTGCCTGCTTCTACCTTTTTCTGAAAAAAATTGTTTAGATATACATTTCTATAATGTTTCATGCTTTGGAAACCCATGGATAGCACCTACATTGAGAAGTCACATAATGCCTATATATTGGATTGTTTCAAAAAGCAAAGTATTCCTGAAATTTCATACAAGAACATGCCTCTTAAGTTTGTTAGTTGGAATATCTATAAAAATTTTAGAATAGATGAACTAGAGTTAACAGGCATGAACCTTATCATGTATTTAGCAACACAGAGTTTTATTCTGACAGTCTTCCCCTGAACAAGACATACTGCACAACCATACTTGTCATCCTTAATCTTAATTTGATCCAGGTGATGTCTGACAAAAATAGGATTTGTTCCACATGCAAAGTGTATTGTGTATCATCACAGCCTGCAATATCCTTGTTCTGTAAAGCTGTCATCCTATTTCTCTGAGAAAGTTTTTAAGCTCTCCTTTCTATTAATTTCCACATTTTTGTTCTCTCCACGTCAGTGTTTTTGTTTTTTTATTGCTTTTGCATTTTCTCTTAGGCTTATAATAGGTATTTTGACATAGAAGTAATTGTATAATGGAAGCCTGATTTGGCTACTTTTTTATTTCTGCATTGTACCTGACCCTCAGAATAATTTGATTTGACTTAAAATATGTAGTTCAAGGAAAATTAACATTTATGAATTTTAGAGGAAAAGCAAATGTCTCCTAGGAGTGCTTTCTTCTCCAGATTTGAATATTCATGACACAATTCTGAATAAATTCCAAATATTCTATTAGTACTACAAAATTTGAATGTTTTGATATATGATTTCTTTAACAGAAAATAACTATGAAGGTCAAAAATGTTAAACATTCAAATCCTAAAAAACAAGAGTGACAACATATCTTTGAATCAAGAGAATTGATTTATGGGTCTGTGCCTTTTTTGCCGAGATTTAGGGATTCTGTGTCCTTTGTGTTTAGGCACTTTAGTACCTAACAAATTGAGAAGCAAAGCTTAGACTACTGAAGGTGTAGTAGCAATCTGAATCCACAGCACTTGCAGTGCTTGAAAAAAAGAACATGTAAACAAGGTGATGTGGGATCTGTGACCCCACTGCCCTTCTGCAGTAGCTGTTTTCCTAAGGGAAAAGTTGTAGGGAAGCAATACTATTCTAATTAGTAGTTCTGTTACTTTTTCCTTGTACTGCAGTCAGGAACTGACAATTCCCAATTGTTTGTTCCATATACAGTCATAAGGCTTCACGGTAAGTACAGGGAACTTGCATTTTCTGGGACCTTATGAAAGGAATTCAAGGACAGGGAGTCTGAAAGTTTCATTAGAGAGTTTTGGGGGTTTTTTGCCTCACTGTTAACATAATCTAGGAGAATACAGTATAAATATAAATACTAATAGGAGAAAATAGCACTCTTTTTGTATAAGCAAAAGCTTGTTAAAAATCAGGCCCTCATTCTTACCTGTATCCATATATTCTCTGCTGCTGTTGAATCTATATTATTTCTTTTTTACAAATGCCTACTGATGCATGTATAAATGTATTTGGACATGTGACACACTTTCTTTCAATGTATTTACCTTAGTAGCTTTAGAATCTTGACTGAAGTGAGGGACCTTTCAGAATCTTTTGAAGAGGAAAAAATGTTATTAGGAAGCTCATATACTACACAAGAAATAAAAACAAAATTTGGCTTTTCTTCTTGTCACACAGGGAGACTTAAAAACTTGGGTGCTTCTTTTGGCTTTAGCTTTTTATTAGTGAATATAATAAGAATTACCAATCCAATATTGACTCAAGGGGAAAGGAAGAAAAAACTGTCTTGTTTAAAGTCTCTTTTTATTTCTTTCCTTGTTGAAAAAAATAATTTGAACATAGCTGTCTGTGTAATCTCAGCTGAAGGTATCTAGATGAAACACTCAGGAAATGCTGAGTTTCATTTTGGCAGTCCATTCATGCAAGCTGACAGAGATAACTTATTTTTCATATAAATGAGAAACTCTGTGAGCACAGAAAATGTTTCCATTTTTCACGGGAATTCTCTAACTTCTGATTTGTAGTACAGAGTGGTAACATTGCATGCGGGCTACTGTAAGATAAACAACTGCTCAGCTTTGGTATGAATGAAGTATACTTGTTTTAAATTATCAAACTCTTGTAAACTGCAGTCTATTTAAAGTTGTCTTGTGTGCATTAGCAGCACTTACACAGCACTGCCTATAATGATTTTCCCTTGGCATTTTGCCACTGTAAGCTATTTAGTAATTCTCCCTCCTAACCATTTGCCAGTGACAGCTGTCATGCTAATTTACTGTAGATGTAAGCTCCTAAAAGTTAATTCTAAAAGGTGAGTTGGTTCACCTCCTTGAGCTATTGAACAATTATTGACAAAATTCCTCTTCCAAGAGTTTTGGTTCAAGTTCTGCACCTTCTTCCTTCAGTGGTAACTATCAGCACCTAGGCCTGCGCTTTAAAATGACAGTGTCTGTTTCCGACTTACATGAAAACAACTTGTAATTATTCCTTCCATTCATTACCTCGCTTCTGCTTTCTATTTCATTCTTAAAATAATTTCCAATTCATTAACAGAGTATTTTCAGGTGGAGCAGAGAGAAAGATATGAGGGAAAGACAGAAAGAGCTCAACTCTGTTGCTGATCCACAGAGGCATCAAGTGGTGAGACAGTCTAAAAGAGTCAAAAAGAGAAAGCCAGAAAAGCTCAGACGCTTTGAATGACACTTTTTTTGCTTAAAATTTGAAAACTGCCTTTAGGATGATACAATGACACTATGGGTTTTTTAGTTTTTGCTTTGTTTTCTTTTTTCATATTTTTCCCCAGATTACAAGAATTTGACGGTTTTTAAAGCTGAAATTTTGGTTATCTATGGGTTTTTTTCACAATGGACTCTATTGGTCAATGTTCAAATGGCAATCTGACTCTCCTGTCCTTCCTTCTAACAAAGACATAGGGAAGTCAGAGGAAAAAAGTACTGAGAGAATAGTTTGGGCAGCTATTTTATAACTGCTTTGGGGAATAGCTTTAAACTATCACTTCCTTAGACTTAACAATTTTCATGAGGAGTAAGAATTTCTACAGCACATTAAGTGCTGATTATATTTACAATGTATTGAAGCTCAATTTCTTTTTTGTCTAGAAGACTTTTATACTAATACAAGGGGAAATGTTTTATGTCAGTAATCTTTGATAGCAAGTAATTTCCTTCTAGGATGAATTACTTTGCATCTCCACTGCTCAGCACAAGCTTTTCTGATCATGTCACGAGCTTTTTCTGAGTTTTACTAAATTACTGAATCTAGAATTACTTGGAATATTTCAGTAATGCTTCTACATGCATTTAAAGAGAGTGATACATTTAATATATTGTGCTCCCTTTTGATAATTTTCCCCTAGCATTCAGTAATACTCAATGAATCACTCGAGGAGGCAGTCTCCAAACAAATTTATTGCTCAAATTTTCACATAGGTTCCAAAGTAACATAGAGTTTAAGGAGGTGCAAACAAATAGTAAAAGTTAGCTGGTGATATGAATATGGACATTAAAAGTTGTGTCTAGTGAACTGATTTTTCTTTCTACTTTTTCTAATAGACTAGAAGACATTAGATTTCTTACCCAGAGACTAACATATTGGAGAGGAGGAATTTTCAGACTAAGAATACAAACTATCTTGCCAATGGGAAGATGTTACAAATTTCAGTGAAGTCAAGGAAGTTTCTTGGTCTTCCTTAGTTTTCCTAAGCTTCCTTCCTTATGATTTTCTTAGGCTAGGAACTATGTATGCTTTTTTAATCTGTGTTCTGTTGTAACAGAGAGATTCTTTGTTTCGCTGTGAATGAAGCTTGGAATAAAGAAACTGAGCAGAAAAAAACTAAATATGTTGGCAGTAATATGGAAACTGGGCAGCAGGTAATAAAATTGAGATATCAACACCTACAAAAGTAGAAGAAATCTGTACATTTTTTAGATTATATCAGATTCAAGGAAATTACATGAGAAATAAAGTAATTATTAGCTTGTAAAAGTCAAATAGACATGGAAAAAAATACAGCAAGGTGTTGACATTTCTGTTCAACCTATAGTTGAACAGTTTTTATTTGTTGCTAAGAGTCAAAGGAAGTTGATGAGAAAGCAGAGTACTGAAAAAGTTCAAATACTTCAATTGACAGTCTGCAACATGATGTAACAGTAAGAAAAATGTGTTTGTTATGTTGCTGGACCTTCATCTTAGCATCCTCACTCCTTTGGTGACCCAGATGAAGTGCTAACAGAATATATAGATCATCCACTAAACGTGTGAGAAGCAACGCTGCATCTGTCACTGTCACTGAAAGCAAGAGCTGAAGGAAAGGGGTGGAGGTGAGGACTTGCAGGCTGGCACTGAACAACGAGTGAGGCAGCCTTGCCACGCCACTGGCGGCTGTTTGGGAGGTTTGTTCCTCAGCCATGGAGAGCTTTTCCAGTCAAAGCAGTGACAGCCACCTGAGTCAGAATACAGACTTCACAGAGCTGATATCTATCAGTTTGCCAAAAACTTGTTCCAAAATTCAGTGATCATTTATTAAAAGAAAAGAAAAGAAAAAGAAAAAAAAAAAAAAGGAAGAATTTGTTGGAAGAGAGATTGCAGGTATCACAGGTATCAGAACGGGATGTTTTCAAAGAGTCTATCTGTGTCTCAGGATGAAATATCTGATTCAGATGCAATTATTAATAATTGCACCAGCTTTTACAGTCAAAAAAATCCAAAGATATTCAGTTTCTTGATAATTATATACTCAGTGCTATTGGAATACACTGGTTTTCTGTAGTTGTCAACGGTGGAAATACGTTCATTAATTTCATTAATTTTTATAGTATAACTGACTGTAACCAATAGTGGTTTGTATAAGATTCATCTATTGCTTGATAATATAAAATACATAATTTTATACACAAGCTCATCCAAGTATTTTAGTTGTACATCTTCTAAAAATATTATCTTTTATTTTCTTGGAAATAGTAAAAAATCCTTGTCTCCTATAGGACTAATTCTGATTATAGATGTGAAAAAAAATTATTCAGAAGAGTGGCTTATTCTCAGATAAAACTTTCTTAAACTCAAATATTTAAAAAAATCTCCTGGAATGATGGCATCACAAAGGACTGTAAAAGCTGTCAATCCTTATTAAATGGAGCTGCTTCTGAAGCTGATAGAAATGGGATGTTGCTCCTACAAAAATGGTAATAATTATTACGATAGGATTTTGTCCTACAAGATCTGCTTGATTGTAAATACCTGCAGGAAGAATAAATACATGTAAAGAATCCTCAATCTGACATATTTACCACAGCAAACAGCTAAGAGAAGTTATTCAGAAGAGTAGTCTCAGGGTTTTGCTCCATATAATTTTATAGATAACACTAATTTTTTTTTACTGACTGTGTGGGGAGCCTGAAAAATGTGGGTGGTTCAGTGAGGTGCATAAAATGGTGTAACATGAAACTTCTGGTTAAAAAAAAAGAGGTGAAAATGCAATTAAACAGTAGCATTATGGAAGTCACAGACATCTCCAAATGTTTGATATAGCGAGAAAAAATAGAAAGGTCACAAATATAATCCAATAAATTTAATGGTCTTTTAAAATTGAGTTACATTCATGAACAGTTCTAAAAATCATAGAATCATAGAATAGTTTGGGTGGGAAGGGAACTTTAAAAGTCATCTAGTCCCTGCAATGAACAGGGACAGGGCATCCACTTTTTCTCTGGGCAACCTGTTCCAGTGTCTTACCACCTGCTCTGTAAAAAAAATTCTTTATATCTAACCTATCTTTTAGTTTAAAATCATTACCTCTAGTGCTGTCAGAACAGACTCTGCTAAAATATTTGTCCCCATCTTTCTTGTAGGTCCCTTTTAAGTACTAAAAGAAAGCAACTAAGTCACAATGAAGTCTTCTCAAGGCTGAACAATCCCCATTTTCTTAAAATTTCCTTGTAGGGGAGGTACTCCAGCCTCCTGATGGCCTTTGCAGGCCTCCTCTGGACTTGCTACTACAGACCCATGTCCCTCTTGTGCTGGGGCCCCCAGAGCTGGATGCAGCACTGCAGGTGGGGTCTCACCAGAGCAGAGCAGAAGGGCAGAATCCCCTCCCATGCCCAGCTGGCCAGGCAGCTTTGGGTGTAGTCCAGGACACGTTTGACTTTCTGGGCTGTGAGTGCACATTGCTGGGTCATGTCCAGCCACTCCTCCATTTTCATCCCCAAGTCCTTCTCAGCAGGGCTGCCCTGGATCTGTTCATCCCTCAGCCTGTGTTGATACCAGGAGTTACTCTGACCCAGGAGCAGCACCTTAATAAACCTCAAGAGATTCCCATGGGCCCACTTCTTGAGCTTGTCCAGGTCCTTCTGAATGGCATCCCATCCTTCAGGCTTGTCACCTGCATCGCTCAGCTTGGTGTTATCTGCAACCTTACTGAGCCTGTGCTCTATCCCACTGCCAATGCTGCTAATGAAGGCATTATTAGTTCTGGTCCCAGTACTGACCCCTGACAGACACCACTTGTCATTGATGTACATTGAGACATTGCAATGTTGACCACTATGCCCTAGATGTGACTATCCAACCAATTCCTCATCCACCAAGAAGTCAACATTCAACAATAAGTCCTGGTTCTTCAGTCCTGCAGTGAATTGATATTTTTAAGCTTCCTTCCCCAAAACAAAGAAATCTCTCTTAAAATTTTGCTCATATCTTGCAAATTTAAGTTAAAGAAGTACATTTTCTATTAGTAAAGAATCATTATTACATTGCACTAGTGGATCTGAAGGTAGTCCTGCAGGAACCCTTTTTAATTACATGTCAGAAAAGAGTGTTCCAATTTTTCTCGTGTATTCCGATTGCTTGTCATAGCTAACCCTGTCAGAGTTATGATGTATTTGGACTTAGTCCTAGAAGTAATGTTTTTTAATCTTGCAGGCAATAGTGAAGAGTCCTACTGCATTTTTATTGCTTTCACATCTTCTTTGTAGCTAATACTTTCTGTCTTCACCCCTACTGAAAAGTGCATTGCTCTGACAATGACACTAAAAACAGACATTGGTGTGTCAGTGTTGTGAATATGTACACTGTCTCCTTAGGTGCAGCAAAAGTCTTAACATTTCTACTGTCATTTAATTTACATGCCCTTAAAGTAACCTGAGTAGAGCCTGAATTCTTTACACCTCGTGAACAGGGTGCATAAAAGAGTGGCTGCTATTCACGCACTGCAGTCAACAGGAGAGGCAGAGAAAATTAAGCTGAGACATAATGCCACTCTGACCCAAATCACAAAACAAACACAGTTAAACTAAGTTCATATTTCGTGCCACTAGAGGTCACAGCAAATTTTCTACTTGCCCAGAGCAAAAGGAAATCAGAGAAAGAAATTTCAGAGGCAATTCTTCTCCTACCCTGTTTTCAGGACAGCATAGCTACTTGCAGACAATTTATAACAGGTTTGCTGCCATAGCCTCAGACTGGCCATGTTGGGAGAAGAGGGAAAAAAGAAAGAAGTATTCACCTTCTATTTCAGAAATAGAATGCCAAATTGCAATGAAGAAAAATGTTACAGTGTTAATTGGGGTGCTTTGGTATTTGGCCTTTATTTGCAACTTGAGTAACCCAGAACTGTAATGGAAAAATTGATCAAAGGACAGTTTTCTTTATGTCTTTATAGCACTTCTAATTTTGACTTTAACTTCACTCTCTTTGACTTTATTATAATGAAATGTGATCAGGCTGTTTTTCTGTAATATTTGAGTTTAATTATTATGGAAATCTGATGCAAAATAGGACCAGTCTGGGTCCTTAATTGACTATAAACAAAAATAAATAAGTTTTCTACCAAAAGGGGAAACTTTAAGTTCAATTGTTTCTATTTCTTTGTTTTCTGCCATCCCTCCATCCACTCTGGCAGGACCTGTAATAAATTAATAATATGTTTTCAGTTAATGGAAGCTCAGTATTTGAAAAATGACTTCATTTTTCCTTTACATCAAAAATGATCTGGGATGAAGTTGGTTAGCACTCCATATCTACTGCACACCAAAATTTCAATGTGAGCAGAGGTTGCAAGATAGAAACACCATACTTTGAGAAGAGATTAAATGTTTCTGTGGGGCAGAAGTAAACTACTGCTGTTATTGAATTTGCCTAACTTGCCCTAAAGGCCAGGGATTTAGAGAGGTCTGAGTACTATGCAGCATCACAAGAAAGTCACTGGAACAATGAAAAAACCTTAGCATAGGAGCTGTGCTTGACAAGTTTATAAAAACTAATTCTTATATAGGGTATTAAGCTTTGTTTTATTTAGCACTTTTAATTTTTTTTTATGTTCATCTTAGTAGACCCTTCTTGTCTGCCTCACCCTTGATTGCTAAACATCTTTCTTTATATTCCCCACACCAAACAGATTTTAACTGTCAGATAAAAAACAGGAGAAGACCCCTCACATATAAAAATTATGATGCAAAAATATGCTATCAATAACCAGAACAACTCGTATCATTTGACTTGACAAATTCAGTGTCTGCAATATATAAAGTTTATACTTCAGAGAAAATTTTGTGCCTTTGGGGAAACTAACTAAAGTCTAGAATTTCCCCTTTTTCTCTAACTGTTAGCTAACTTTTCTTTTCACTTGGTTGATATTTTGGGACAAATGGATATTGTTTAAAATATACATTATAATATCAAAAAGAATATCCTTAGGCTAGTGTTATTTAGCTTCAAGTTTTGCCATTCCCATGTGCCTATCAAGACATGGTGTATTCAGATTTTTCTTCGTTTACTTCTGTTTCTTTTAAGTTTCACTTTGCAGGACAATGAAGACACCTCAGTGTGATAATCTTTATTATATTCACAAAGTGGAATTTTTTTGATCCCTGGAATATGGCAGATCTAGAAAACTGTTGATTAAAATGGATCACTAGAGAGAAATAATTACTTGTTTATACAGAAAAAAAAAAGTTATGACAGCATCAGGCTGGAATACTTTTTTTTATTTTTATGGTAATTTAACCAGTGTTAACCTAATAATTGTACATATAGCTATATGTAAATACATCATATTAACATGAACCTATTATTTCTCTGATCTACTGAGCATCATAAAATGAGAACTTGAGAGATAATTCCATAATTACTAACAATGAAAATCTATAATTATTTCTGAATAAGGTTGTCTTCCAGGCTTTCTCACTATTCCCTTCAACAATTTAGACAACTAAATTGTAGGCCATCTACATTTTTTCCTATTTGGTGGGTTGTGCATTGCTGTGCATCAGATTTTTTGACACTTAAGCTATAAAAATGTTTACCACACAACATTGTAGCCCAGTATGTATTGTACAAAAATGGCTTGTTGGATGACTTTGCTTAAAATAAGTATTACTTTAGTTTCTTCTCCCTGTGATAGATTCGATGGAGGATAAAAGTTGTGTGTAGCTGAGTAGTAAAACACATGAGCACATGCATATATATGCACACTTCTATTTCGAACATGATGGGTGTTTACAAAGCATTCTGATGTTGGAGTCCAAGGCACGGCTTGTTCTTGTAGAGCTTTGTGTATTTGCTTTTAGGGTATTATCAGTATTGTAAACAACATTTTCCTAGATATGACATTTTTTAAGAACTGAAAAAGTCATCTTTATGTTAAGACTGAAAAGTTTTGTGCAGTTTTATAAGGAAAGCTTTGATCAGAGAAATATAATTGGTTCATCACAGCTTCCACCCTTCAATTATGGCAATGAAATTTTCTAACATCCCAACATGAAATGTGTTTGAGGCTCATAACATTGAGAAGTACCATAACTGTCTGGCAAAAGGTTGAAAATATTTTGTGTCATAGAAGGATGAAATAATTTCAGGAAGGAATTAAATATTTTAAATAAAGGTGGAAAAAAACTACTATAGCCTAGTTTGAAATTAAGAATTGCAGCTGGGCTTGCTGTTGGAGGTCATCTTCAACCATACCTCCTAGAGGGGCATAATGTGCTAAATATTGTTTTTCAAAGAGAATTGAATAACAAATGAAATGTTAAATTAGTTGTGTGTTTATGAAAATGTTTCTTCAGATCTCTCAGATGATAATATAAACACATTTCCTGGCTATAAACATGAACAATATTTAATAGAAAATTAACACGTGTTTGTGCTTGTGTGATCAGTTTCCCAATTGAAAAATCCAAAAGCAAAGAAAAAAAAAGTGGAAATTTAGAAGGTTAGCTGTCTTATACTTAAATATGACTCTAAGCCTATGTAGTTTATAACTGCACATGCATTTTTGGCTGGCAGTTATGTCATACCTGAAATACCTTTGTGAAAATTTGGTAGAAATGGTTCTGATAAATATAAATATCTTATCCAGAGTTCAATATAAAATAATAATAATCAATCAGTTTAGACTAAGGGGAAGCCAAAGAAGATAAACCTCTAACCCCACCATTGATTTTTAAGAAGTGGATATTGTCCCTCATACCTAACCTTTTTTTTTTTTTGAAGAGAAAACCGGCTGACTTCCTCAGAAATGCGATTAATTCCTTTTGTAATTTGAGAATATGAGAAGAGCTAGAATTTTAAAGAAGGTGGAACTTGGAGACATAAAGTTCTGCTGCTTGTTCAAAATATAGAATTGTATGTGGGCTGACACTGACATTGACAGGATTTTTGTTTCATCTGGTGAACTTGCAACTTTCAAAATTGATAAAGTTAAAGAAGGAATGGAAATTCTCTCCTGAGGAGAAATCAACATGGGATGAATGAGGCAGATTCTTTTAGGAGCTATCTAGATGTTGTTGCTTCTGTGCATGTGAGCTTTTTGCAGGGAATTGTAGCTCTTTCCAAAATATATATCTAGATTTCCCTCTTCCACTTACTTCCTCTCAACCTTTCCCTGACATATATGTTCTATGTATGCAAATGCCTCAGACAGTCACTCACACATGTTGTTAAACGCACATCTGAATTTCTCATTTAGGTATACATAAAATATCTCTTACTGCATGCAGAAACAGATCCAGTTTGTTTGTAAATCCAGATAAACAGCTGACACTCAAAAAGTCTTGTACCTGAGAATTGTTTCATCCACGTTACCTGCAGAATCACTTCCTTTTATTTCTCTTCAGTTTGGATTTTACCGGCTTAATACAATAAATTCTACTATTAAATGACAGAGAAAACCAATTCTCTTCAATCTATTGTCTATTTAGGATTCAGCTCTTTTGCAGGTGGAAAAGTACGGTCCACTTAGCCATTCCCAGTGAGAAAATATTCCATTACTTTGATCATTCTTCTTGCCCTGAACTTACCTGTCTGAACTTCTGCACAAGTTTTGAGATGGAACCAAGCTACACAAATTATTCAGGAGGCAGGTAAACCAGAGATTTATTGTGAAGCATAATTACATTCTGTTTTGTCCTTCTGTCTTTTGAAATACTTCATAGGATTTGATTTGGGTGTTTTGATTGATGCTAAACAGTAAGTTGACATTTCTTATAGAGCTCTGTTTTATAATCATAAAATCAAATTTCCAAGGTGGTCTCAGAGTTGCCTTTTTCTTCATGAAGTAAATACTTTTTTCCCCAGATGGAATTTCTTCATATATGATGACTTCTATTTGAAGTTTTATTGTTTAGTCATTCACTTCATAAGTCTCTCACCTTTAGGTGTTCTCATTTGTTCTTGTCCATTCTGTTTTGAAAAAAATAATTTTAGTGGAAAACTTCATCACTCTGTTCCTCACCCTGTTTTCCAAGTGTTAAGCACAACAAACCAAAGTGAAAATTACCCAGTGGCCCTTCTCCACTCCTGCACTTTACTTCCATACTTCCTAATCAATTATTTATCTGTGCAGTGACATCCTTTTTATAAAAGGGCTGTTTAGTTCTCTTCAAACCATTTGTGAGCAAGTTGTGAAGGCATTTTAGAAAAAAACAGGTAGATTGTGTGAAATGGATGATCTTTGTTCCTGCAGCTGTTGGGCCCCTCAGGGAATCCTGGTAGGTCTGTAAGGTTGACTTCCTTTTATGAAAGTGATGTTGTTTCCTTTATGGCCATTTTCATAGGACCTCTTAAAGATGTCAAGCCAGTTGTTTCATGTCTCTCATGCCTAAATATAGGGTTTCATTTGGTCTTTTTAACCTAAATATTTCCTAAAAAAGTTATTGCTATTTTCTAATACTCTGATATTCTCGCTATGTTTATTATATTTGTCCATTCCAAATAGGATAATTAAGGCTTTTTCTTTATTATTGAGGTCTCTTTGTTCTGCCTACAGTAGAAATTGTCACCCTTTTCATATGGGCAGTACAGTCAGTATTGGACTGTTCCCATTTAATCTCAGAATTTCAGTCCATGTGGATTCTGACTTGCTTGTTGATTTGTTAGTCTGCTCACTGAACTTGATTCTAATCTCTGTTTTAAAATACAACAGTCAAATGCTTAATGTGTTTCTAAACTCTGTTTAGATATACAGTTAAACACACTAGCCCTTATGTATGGCTTTAAGCAGGATGTTTGTTCAGATCACCAGGTTGTGGGCTTAGTAAAGAAGAAACAAATGGGGTTTGTGATGATTATTGCTTCTACTGTCTTTATGATATAACAATTCAGTCATCACATTTATTCCAGAGAATTAGAAAACAAGCATTGCTTGCCAAAGAAAACTCTCACCTTGCTCTCCAGTAGCAGCTATCACCTAACTAAAACCATATCTTGAAACAAAGGTGGGCTTACTTTTTTGGTGAAAGTGAGCTCATTTTGTTGATGAAGCTGTGCTATTAAGAATGTCAGACTGATGGACCCAAAATAAAATTTGTGATCTAGTGATGTGTTTGCAGAGCATTTAGTCAGCAAAAGCCCTAGATTACAGTCTTCAGTTCCAGTGCTTGCTTACATATATTGCACTTTATCCCATGGCTGATAAGTACAAGATGTATAAGCACTCCCAGAAGCAAACAAATTTTTCTATTTACAGCAGAGATGCTGTCATCAGTGGGCCATAGAGTCATGTTCTCTTTTCTTTACTTCTCTCCTTTGCTGTACCTTGAAATGACTGGGGCCACTCTTATGAAAGATACCATAATCTGTGTTGTCTTTATACACTAATTTTGCTCTGAATATATTTTCTAAATAGAGCCCTGTGGGGGACTTAGATAAGTGGAGGCCTGCTTTGCACATTTTAAATGATTTCACTTATGCCTAATATGCTCAGAACAGACAAAGTAACATTGTCTTCAATATATCCAGTAGTGTAGTTTTACTTGCTTACATAATTGACACAAATAGAGGTAGCAATGGTTTTTAAAGCACCAAAGTTTCCAAGAGGGGATTCTGTTTTTGCCTGTTTGTTTGCTTTCCCTTTAGACTTTGTCTAAACTCTGTTTATATCTGTTGAAATTTTTGCTATCATCATCAATTGAATTCAAGCTTAGCCTCCAATTTCCTGTTGTTTTTTTTGAAAACCTAAGTTATTTTGCTTCACTTATCCATTTAGCAAATGAATCCATCATACAAATGCCCAGATTCTTTACATCTATTTGTTTATTACCAGAATATAATGCAAATAACAATTATACCATTTGTTGTTTTACATAACATAATACTTTTGACAGTTCAGAATTTTTAATGCATTGATTTTGCCATTTAGAAAACAAAATTTATGCTAGAAGAAAAGTGTTGTTCTATTAGTTTTTGTCATAGAGAGATAAAACTATCATAATATGATCTTGAAGTGGATGTTTCCTTGTCTGGCACCAACAGTTTCATAGAAATAGCTGATGTTGCAGAACCTAGCACACTTGTACCTCTCCAGTATCTATGCCAGATATCTCTCATACTCTTTTTACACAGATTTTTAGTGTTCTCTTCTGGTCCTCCTGTAATTTGAAACTTTATTCATACTCATACCCTGAATGGTCTGATGATAATGCGTTGATGTTTATCAAATTCATTGTCTCTTACATGACAATCTCTGCAGAAGAAATTGCTTCAGAAATTGCTTTTTGATGGTACTGATTTTCTTTGTGTATCTCTCCCCTTGGGTGATCAAAATGTTGTGAATTAATTTGGTGCTCTGCTGTGTGTACAACCACTGTGATACTGCAGCGCTGCTTTAACATTATTTTTTCTTCATCACAGCATGAATGGAAAAATCCAAACTATTTTTAAAAGCCTTAGGAAGAGAGTAGGAATAAAAACACATATTAGATACAATGAACTATGTGTCTTACAAAGGTAAGGTTTGAAGGTGAGGAAAGTTAAAGGGAGGGACTTTAAAACTTTTTTCCATATTAAAGGTGCTGGATTAGTCTTTAGATACTGATTCAAGTTAAATATTTCTATACATCAAAAATTGTGGGCAATAGTAACATGAAGAACAAAAAGATAATTAAGTCAGCTTTGTGTGAACTGATCTGTTTGCAAGCATTCACCTAGCACATATTCATGCTGGGCTATGTAGTGCTGTATTAACATTACACTGCCTCATTTCTACCTTTAACCCCAGGAGCAGGCAGGCATGGTCATGGTCATCTTGCATTCACCACCTACACGCTCACAACTACTCCTGGGGCATGCGGTTGTGATAATGCTTTGCTGAGTGTGTCCTTGGGCGTAATTTTTTCTTTGCAGTAGAAATATGGGTTATGAACTTCCTGGCATTTCTCTGCCTTACTACAGACAACAATCTATTGTGTTTGGTCTCTTTCTCTTTTTGACTTCCTGCACTTTGTCCTCACCCTAGTGATGAAGGCTGCCATCAGCCTCTGCACATGAAAGAGATGATAAGAAGCAATGAACCCCCTGAAGATATTACCTTTACCCTTCTAAAGTGAGGATTTGCTCACATTCATGCCTTTTCTTTGGTTCACCTCTGTCCTACATTTAATGGAATCCTTTTCAATGGGTTGATTGCCTTTGAAACTTATATTTTCTCCTTGGAATAGCAAGTCACAAACTGTGACCTCCCGAAGGCAAAGTTTCTCCAAACATTTACAGATGCACAGACACATAGGTGTGTATATTCTTGTGCTTTTCAGACTAATGGCAGACCAATCAAATTCCTAGAGTACATCAAATCAAAACATAAATGTAGAAGGCAGCTCATAGCTGCATCAAGATGAAAAAGAATCCTTCTGTTTTATTTTGTGTCATATAGGGTTTCCACAATGAATTACCACCTTCATTGTCCCAAATTCTTCTCAAATTGTTCAATATGAAAGGTACATTTCAACATTCAATGAACTACAGTGTTCCATTTAAAATCTCTGGGTCTCAGAGATTAAGACATCATTTCTGCATAACTCATATCATTCTAAGTAAGAATAGTTTTGACACGCTATGATAAAACACAGAAAATATATACATTCTCAAAAAATATGTAAGGCTGAGTCTGAGTACAATCATGTTAAGAATAAAAATGAACAGAAATATATTAATATGCTTGCCCTGCAGGAAATCCTTATCGCTAGTTATTTTTCAAGAGGATTTTGTGTTATGCATTTGATAAGAAGATGGTATAACTATAGGATCTTTTCCAAGAACTTCCTCTCTGTACGCTCAAGAACCCCATAAAAAATTGGCAAGCTTATGCTTTAATGTTTTGCTAAATCTGTATCAAAATCAGAGCTTCTCATATGTTCAATCCACTTCCCTTTTTCCTGAGGAGACAAAAATTAAGCGAAACACTATGCATTTAGATTTCTGTTTGTTTTCACTTTTCATTATTAATAATTCTCTATGCTTCTCTGTCCATTTGTCCTTTATGAGTCTGAGTTGATTGAAACATTGTTCCCTCCATCCTGGAGTTCCTTGTAAGTTAATGATGGATCAGCACTATTCTTAAAAATTTGAATACTCTATTCGATTGCTTTTTTTCATGTTAGTAAGACAAAATGTTTATAGATCAGGATTTTTGTAAAAGCTGTCTCTTTCCTTTCTGATCATAATTCTATATAAGAATAAATAAACAAATACAAGCAAATTAGTTGTACACAGGCTGGATTCTTTCAAGTTCTAAATTTGCAGAACTGAAAATAATTATGAGTAACTATCTAGAATCTGAAACTGACTGGAATAACGGTACCTTTTAAAAGAATATTTTCCTAGTAAATGTCAAAAATCTGCATTCTGAGGCATGAAAATAAGAGCGGTTAAACAACTCCTGCACATTCAATCCCCCAAAATCAGGAGAATTTGGAGGAAAAGTGAAAGTAGCAATTAAAAAAAAGTATCCAGCATGATTGAGAAGAACAGTGGAACAGTTATAAAAGGATCAAAACAACACAGAGGGAGAAATTATGAGGCCAGTTAACTGTTTTCAAATTTGCTGTTAGGTATTTGTTAACTTTGTTGTTAGCTGTTTACCAAGTTGATAATAAAGCTTGATAAAAATCCTAATACTGCTGTAGATTCATTTTGCAAGTGACTTGAAAAATACAGTCAAAAAGAAGCAAGATTTTTCAATAAATTTTGATTTTGAGAAAACCAGACGACACAGTCATAATGAAAGATGATTCAATGTTTTGTATTTCAACAATATTTCAGAAAGTTCAACTGCAGTGGCTATATTTCAACATAGAAAAAATAAGGACACAAAGACGGTTTCTATATGCAGTGATTTAAACTTCCTCATGATTTTAAAAAAGATCTGCAATTAATTAAAATTTCTTTTGGATAACTTTTGAAACACTGAATAACACAGAATATTTTTATTCCTGGTGGATGTCAAACCATGAAATCCTTTTCTGATGCTCAGATAGAGGCACAAGACCTGAAATAAGGGAAAATATTCAATTCAGTGAAGAGATCCAGAATTTCAATCATCTCCAAGGATTAAAACTCATTTGCCTGATCTTTAATGCTGAAGAGCTAAGTTTGCATGGTAGGCTGAATATGCTAGGAGATAGCTTCTGTTTTCCTTGGATACAAAAATATCACTTACAGGATATCAGTAATAGAAATAAGGTTCATCTTTTCAACATTGAAGCAATATAATATTTGTCACAGCTTAATAATATTTGGTGTGTTCGCAGTTGTTATGATCCACTGGAATAATGTTAGAATCCTGCTCCTGAAATAGTATTAGGGTCTGATTATTAAGAGATGCCTCTGCCTGAATCGAGGTGCAACCAAGTACTTATGTCAAATTCAATAGTATGGATTTTATTTAACAGTTAATGAGAGAGAGAGAGAGATTAGTCACCAGCATGTGGTGCAGCATCCTGATGGCTCTTCTTCTGGTCTTCTTGGTGGTGGGGGTTCCCAGAGTGTTCTTCTGGAGGTACTACTTTTATACAGTCCATGTCCAGGGTATCCAGAGCCCTATGTGCCGTTCTCACAACTCGGGATGGCATGTGTGTAAGCAGTTGCTTCCTTTCCTGCAGTTTACCATGGTGGGAATTTTTGTCTGAATAGGTTACCCAGATCTGCTTCACCAGCCCTGGCATCATCCTCTCGTTGTGTCTGTGCTTTTCCCACAGTCTGCACAGTGGAATCTTGCCCAGTGTGCTAATTCCAAACCTTTCACCTCTGCGTAAACCTGAAATTAGTGCCTTCCTGCTTGCCATCTGAGACTGTTGGGGTAGCTTATCTTGTGGGAACTTCCTCCTTTGTCACTGTTTGAGGCAATTGATTGCATTCTTTAAGTCTAACAGTGACAGCATCACTAACAGCTTGCCAATGCCTTTTAGTTTCCATGAAGATTTCTTTTGTTCAAAGGCATGAGAGAATCACTATTTCTTTTTTTGTTGTTGTTGCTTTCTACCCTGATCTACTTTTGCTTCTTATGCCACCCTTTCAATGGCTGCTTCTCCTCTGTTTTTACTCTACAGAAACAGCACAAAGTTCTGTTATGCAACAGTCTCAATCACAAGCGTCTCTGTAACGTTAGTGTCTCAAACAGAACAAAGAATGACAATGTACTTCAAAGAAAGTCCAAAAAATAGAAATAGATAGGTTTGCAAAGTCTGGTTTTAATTCAGCATCTTAGTGTATTTCAATTTAATCAACTTCACCTGTTTACTTTGCTTAGATTTACTATCTTAACTTTCTTTCTCAAATATCCTAGAAGTGTGACTTATCTCAAATTTTGAATCAGCGACATTGAAACACATGACCTTGCAAACATCCTTAAAAATGAAATGAAGATAATCTCTTGAAACTTTCACTGAATTCTCAAGCAATGGTGGTGAAATATTTATAGTTGTATTTTCCCCATATCATTCAATAGGCTTTTTATAAGAAAACATAGACTTTATTCAGTAAAGATTACTGTGATTGCTACCTAAGACACCACAGAAAAATGAATATAACAGTGTTAGTAGAAGTTTCTGGTAATAATGGTAAAATAATGGGAGCATAGATAACTCTTACATTTTTGCCAGTTAACTGCCTGCTACGATAATTTAAGACACACAATGAATATACTGTGCCAAGAGCACCATTTATTGTGAAACACTGTGGAGAAAAGGACTTACTAAAGGCAATAGATAAACTCATGTCAGGGCTTTTAAGATTTAGTATAGATATTTAATTTAATTGCCTTGTCCTCATGAAGACTTTTAATCAAATCTCTATTACTCTCTTCTCCTAGTGGGAGGAAAATCTCAGATTTTTGGGTTTGTACTTTGCTTGTCTTTTGGTTTTCCCCACAACTGTTCATGTCAGCTTAAAGAGGTAATTAACTTTTCCTTTGAATACCCATGATTTATTTTCAGCTTGGATTGAACTTCTTTTTAGCTTGTAGGTTAACTGTAGAAAAAAACTAAAAAGCAACTTGGATTAACTTTGATTATTTTTTAACTCTTTTAACAGCTAATTCTACTTTTCTTACATCATATATCATAATAGAAAAAACCCCAGCTATTGTAGATTAAAATCTAAAATCACATGCCAAAACAAAATTAAGAAGCTTCTGTCTTCCTTGTGTAGTTCATTGTCCTGCAATATTGTAGATCTTATTGTGGAACTTATTTTGCTCTTATCAAATCTTAGGAACAAATTGGATTTGGGAAAGTGTTTTAAATAATTTCACTTAAGTCATTCTTACGTCTTTCTTCTCCAAATGGCAAAAAGATTATGAAAACCAGGACTTTTTTTTTTTTTCAAGATCTCTTGCTCCTTCTGAAAACTATTTTTGGGTGAAGGGATAAAAGTCTAGTATTAACATGGCATTTATTTTACCGTGAATATGCTGTATCGTTAACAGATTATCAAAAATATCTGTCTATAAATTTTAAAAGAGTTAAAGACAGTAAAGTTCAAAGTCCACAGATTTCCTGGCATTTTATTTCACTTACCTGATTTTCTGAGAGTTCAAAATGGAAATATTTGCATTTCAAAATATAAAATTATTTTTGAAACACGGATGTCTTATTTTCCCACAACACTTTCAATTACTTTTTTTCCTCAGAAAATATGCATTTGCCAATTTGAAATATATCTTGAAATATCTTTTTTGTAGATTGTTTACCCATCTCTGCCAAGATGAATGGTTAGCTTGAAACAAAAAGCTCAGTTTACACAGTTGGAAAAAATAAAGTGTATTATAGTTATGATAAGCCACCTATGGGGATTTTTCTGAACAATCATAGCTCAGTCCTTGGTCTCTTTTTTACACCCTGTACTCTGACATTATGCCTGTGTTCGCAGATTGGTGTTGGCTCTTTGTTCTTATGACTGTTCTGTGCAACAATCTGGAATCATTTTTGTAGTACATTTAAAGTAATGGAGCTCCACCTATTTCACTGTCAGTTAAATGATACATGAGTATTTTCTTCCATCTGTCCATTTATTCATGATCTTTATTGCTTCCTTATTTACACTCTGAATGTATTGGAAAAATCAAGAAGGTGACATCTTCAAAAAGTAAAAAAATTGATGCATATGTAATACTAACTATTTCATTGCATCATAACCATCCATGTTCATCTTTAATTTAGTTATCAGAGACCTTCATCAATTCTTCCATTCAGAAAACATGTACATATTGAAGTCAAATCTCTCTCCATTTTATTTTCCCTGGTCTGATCTCCATGAATAGCCAAGAATCATGGAGTCATTTAGGTAGGAAAAGAAGTTTGAGATTATCAGGTCTAATCATTAATCCAACACTGCCAAGTCCACCACTAAACCATGTCCTTAATAGCCACATCTACATTTCATTTTAATACTTTCAAGAAAGGTGACTCAACCACTTCCCTGGGCATCCTGTTCCAATGCTTCGCAATCATTTCTGTGTGGAATTTTTGCTACTATTCAATCTAAACCTTCCCTTGAGCAACCCAACATCATTTCCTCTTGTCCTCTAGCTTCTTACCTGGGAGAAGAGACCAACACCCACCTTTTGACAGTCTCCTTTCAGGTAGTTGTAAAGACCAGTAGGGTGTCTCCACCTCAACCCTTCTTTCCTTCAGGCTAAACAACCCCAGCTCCCTCAGCTACTCCTCATAAGGTTTGTACTCCAGACCCTTCACCAGCTCCATTGCCCTTCTCTGCACACGCTCCAGCACCTCAGCATCTTTCTTTCAGTGAGGGGCCCAAAATTGAACACAGAATTCAAGGTGTTGCCTCACCCTATTAACAAAAGCTAGTGAGTGTAATGCAGGCATTCTGTAGTTTGGTCTAGATAGTTTAGAAAAACAGGGTAAAACTGAAGATTAATTCTAAATTTTATTCACATGTGCAAAGTTGGGATTGTTCTCAACCGATTTAGGAATACTGGCGTAATTGAGGCATGAATGACTTCTGGCACTTTGACTTTCTCTAGTGTACTTTTCAGATCAATTATCAAGCCTCTAAGACAAAGCTTGTCCTAAATGTTGATATGCAAGAGAACAATGAAACATTAATACACTGTAACTAAATAGAATCCAGGAAGAAATGATGACAAAAAAAGAACAGTGGAAAAAATTTCCTAAGATTTCCAAAATCATTTTAAACTCTGTAAGAATTGATTTCTGCTTTGGAGTGTTTATCCTTGAACTCATCAACTTGGGAAAAAGTGAACCATGGGTCTTGAGAGTGATTTTATAAAATTATAGTGGATATGAACAAAAAACTCCCACAATAAAACAGATTGTTTTTCAAAAAGATATGCCAAGCTCTCTGTATTCCAAGTCAGGTTTATGACAGTCATGAAAACACTATACTGATTACTAAATACTAGAAGTAGAGGGATACGTTGATATAATAAATCCCTCTGAGCAATGTATCTTAATTCCTATTATCAGTGCACAGAATTATTTTCTTTTTGCTATAGTTTTTTAGATAAAGCAAGTATTTTTTTGTTATTACTTTAATTGACCTGTATATCACATTTTATATCTAAGTGACTGAGTGATTGGTTTCTCTGTTCAGAGTGACATTACATTACCTTGGCTATTTCTTAGAAAACTACTTTTGCTTTTTGGTTTAGATTAGAACAATTTTTAGTTCTTTCTGCATAATTTCTGGCTAATAGAATATCTTCTGACAAAGGCTGTGATAAGAGGTCTTATCTCTACTGCCATACAAACCTAATTATAAATGCATCAGGGAAATGAGGGCTACTGTTCATGAACCTGAAGGATGGTGATGGACAAAGAAAAATGCAGGAGGAAACTGGCAGTGGTTTTGCCCAAATGTTTGATATTTCCTTGCTATAAGACCAGTGACAGTCTGGGGTATATCTTTTCAATAAGAGAAGTAGTACTGGGAAACCTGGATAGACTTAAAATTTGAACTTGAATAAAAGGTCAGCGAAAAAGTGATTTTATAAATCAGTCTTGCTGAAGCAGATTTCAAAGACTCAGGTGTCCTGGAATACTAAAACTTAATTTTCTAAACAAGCTATTTAGTTAATTACTCTCTTTTTAGGAAAGATTTTTTATAAGATTGGCAATGATATGGGGAGTGAACACAGAAATGCAAATACTGTTTAAACATTTGGGAGACAGAAAATAAGATGATGCAACAAAGCTATTTGTAATCTTAGTTTTGCAGCTTACTTTATCTAAATTCTGTTAATAATGCTGTTCTCAGTGATCCTGAATGTCATCACTATTACATTGATAACTATGATTGGCAGTTCTAACAAAAAGGTTGAGAAATGCATGCTTAATGAGAATGAACTTTTTCCATCTCTGGAGGTATTCCCCTTCAGGTCAGGACTGAGACACATGGATGGGTTAGTCTAAGGGAGTTTACATTATTGCTTCTAATATAATGTTCATTCTCTGAGATTACTAGAACAGAAATTATTCTCCCAGGCTTTCAATCTGGCAAACCTCATTAGTACTAAAGATGTTCTAGTATGTATAGGAAAAAATAAAACCTTTGTTTTCATTTACCCTCTTGGAAATGTAAGACAGAGCAAGATAAATACTACAGACAAGAATGTCCTTCCAAAAGGTAATCTTTTGATGATGATTGCAACTAGAATTAATAAGAGACTCCTAAAATCCTCCTCTTCCTTCTTGGTCAATTTTGCAGCTACATTCTGGCAGAACTCTTACACACACAAACAATTTAATCTCTCTTTTTAATTTTTAGAGACTAAGCAGTGACCTATGATACTATTTATCTGCCTAGTCCTGCCTTATGATTCCCACAATTGCCGCCTTCTCCCCTTTCTTTTTGCTTATGAACTATAAGGTGTGTAGTTGTAAAACCAAAACCACTTGTGTCTTAGTGCTGACTGTGCCAGATGCTTCCTAGTTTTCCATCTGATCCCAATGGGGAGAGAAAAAAGTAAAACAGTCCTGTAAGACAGCAGCAGCCTCATTGTAGCTTTCTACTGTATTTATTCTTTCAATTATCCTATTACGGATTCATTGAACTTTGCTATTTTTATCTGAAAATTACAAGGAATTACACTGTCATTATTTGTGGTATAATGTCCTAGGTGGTCTGTTATTTCATTATACTAAACACATTTGAGAAGAGACAGTACAATTCAAAGTATGCTCTGGGGCTCAAAGAAACAGTGGAGATTGTTAGAATGTTAGAATTTGAGAAAATCAAGGCCAAACCTAAAAAGAATAAAGCATGATGGAAATCAGCTGAAGAATGTATATCTCAGCCTACAGACACATATGCTTGCATTCTGTGCTGTATCTGGATTTCCAGTTGTGCTAGTTAAATAAAATTGTTTAAAAACTCAAGAATGGACTAGAACTGCCACTTCTCAGTCCAGAAACTTCCACTAACCTGTACAATTGTGGTTCATGTTCACTCATAAAGGTTTTCTTTAAACCTATCACTAAATCACCTACTGAAAATCAGTGAGTCGGTGAAGCAGAGGAAGGTAACCCTTAAAGAACAAATATGGGAAATAATGTTTTGAAGCTCCATGGACAACTGAATGCCTCCATGAGCTGTGGACAACAAAACTGGACAACACCTTGGCACTGCTTCCTTTATCCATTCTGTTCTCAGCTCATCTCAGTTCTGGCCATCTCCCTGCCCTCCTCTCTCCTCCCCTGCCTTCTCCATTTCCCTTTATATTCTTCATTTCTTGACGGAACATTTAAATATTTTTGTATTTTCCAACGTTTCCTGACTCTTCTTGCATCCACTCCTCTGTGATGAAATAGAACAAATTTAATTTTCTCCTTTTTGAGTCAATATTGAGTAATTTTTGTGCTTGCTATATGACATTTTCCCTCCATGTCTACAGCCAGCTCCCCATATGTGACAGGAGATGCTCACATATGAAAAATCTCATTGCCCTGCTGACAAGCTTTTTGTGCTGTAACTGTTTCTGCTGAGCTTACTGCTTTGTCTTTGTGGGCCATTATTCTCTTTGATTCCTGTTACTAAGAAGTGGCTGTAGTAACCAAGCTGTTTATGTACTTGTTCTTTAAAAGGGAATCAGAACTGTTAAAAGTCTTTATTGCTTAAAACCTCCTGTGTAATATCATTCAGGTCCCCTCATAATACTGAAGATTATGGGATCTAATCATAACTGTGTGGCCATGAATCTCAGCCTTGATATATCTTGTAACTGAGCTGCATAATGTCTAAGAAGCATTCAGCTCCTGCTTTGCTCAACATCTGAGCCACAAGAGAAGTCTTCCCATAATTCATGTTGCTACTGTTATCATTATTGATATTAAAATTTAATTATTTTAATGTTCAGATAATGATTCTTTTTCATTATATTGTTGCTCAATATATAGTTTCTTTCATCATGGAGTTAATGTTTTTTAATCAAATAAGGGTTTCTTTCTCATCTGCTGATTTTGGTGTAATTGAGTAGTATATTTGTCTTTGGATGTTTTACTGCAAAAATGTGGCAGGTAGTCAAGTGTGCCATTTAGGAGCATTAAATAATTCACTCCTCTGAAATTTTATCTAACAGCAGTCATTTTGAAACCCATTAGAATGGGCTTCATCAATAAATAAATAGCACATCAGCCAGTTTCCTATTATGCCAAAGTAACAATGTTATATTTAAAAATGTTCAGATATATCTGCTTTCTGATTTTCATACATCAGAGATCTTTATGCTTCTCCATAACCTATACTGCATTTTGATTTATCACATTTCTTAAAAACAGAGTACTTTTCCATGCTTTGTCATTGCAGACTCTTCCTTGACTGGTAGAACTATTTAGTTGACATTTCTAAATAGTCTATGTTTTTC
>VZTJ01006174.1:125907-136497 GCA_013397795.1 Orthonyx spaldingii | reverse complement strand
GAGCGGGGGTAATCTGACAATTATAGAGCCCCAGAAAAATGATCAAAAGCAACTTTGAAAGATTAGCTGGTCCAGCCCTTCACCAGGCAAAGGTTTTCATAAATTTTCACCGGTGCTCCCTCTGGTTATGAATTTTACCCTGAATCTTTACTGAAGCAAAACTGGAGTTTTCATCAGTCTGTCCTCCTCCTTCTCCTCCGCACAGACACACACACACACACACACACATACATATACACATTATTTGAACCAGAGTTTCAGAGATTGTAAAAGAGCTATACTTATTCTGAGCAGGACCACAGGTTGGGTGTCTGGAGTCTAAGCCTCCAGGACATGCTGTGGCATATCTAAGGCCTCGGTCAACATGCTTCTTGGAAAGTGAATGACAGAGTCAGATACAGCAGTTCCCCACCCACCTATCATTCATTTTCTCTCTTCTTTGCCTATCAAGACAATATCAGTTATAAGAAACTCTCAGTGGGAACTGGTTAGTGCATCTCTTTTTTTGCACTGGAAGATGATTTCATCTGGGTTGATGTAGGGTGGCAGCTTTCCTGTACAAGAAACAAACAAGGGAATAAGGAATATGTAACCATTAGTCCTGTGCTGAACATGTATTGTCAGAAATTTAAATATCATCAGAGTAGGAGAAAACTGAATTAAGCTTGTCTACTTGTTACGATCTGATTTTAAACCCAGAGGAGCAGAGAAAGCTAGGTCTCTGTGTATAAAACGGAAAGAACTGTGAAGGTTCAAAATATGCCCAAAAAACATTAATAAAATCAAACGAGGTTAGATGTTGGTGCCAAAAAATTGATATATTTTATTTAATAGTAAAAGAGGCAAAGAGAAAGAGAAAGAAAGAAATAGAGAAGGAGGTGTGGGTGTGGGATGGGGGACAGGGAGAGAGTGGGTTAGATAGAAGCATATCACCCTGCCGAGGGTCCCAACAACATCTCATTGCTCCCCTCCACTCTGTCTTCTGGGTGGTGAGGATGCCCTACTACTGCCGCCATGCTGTGCCACACCAATGAGTATAGAATTCAGTGGATTAATATACAGTTTGGGCCAAGTGGGAACGCCCAGGTGTCTCCCCTGCAGGGGCTAGGTTTGACACTGTGCCTTGCAACACTTTGGATCCATTGCATCATCCACAGTGCTCTGGTGCAGGGTCTGGGGACCCCTTTGGGGGGGCCTCTGATGGGCCATGATACCCCCTCTGCTGTGAATAAGCTTTTCCCAGGGTGAAGGGGCCCCACAGCTGAGCTGGTATGCACAGCAGAGGATGGGTGTTCTCTGCCTCTGACCAGAGGTTTTTCACTACACACCCAAAACCTCTCCTCCCCACACCCTTCTGTGCCAGGGTCTGTGCTGACCTGGCAGCTCATAGCTCGGGGCTATGGTCTCCACCCTGGAGGTGTTAGGCTTTGTCCATTGTGAATGTCCCCAGCCCTGAGTTGTGACTTTATCCTATCTTAATCTGCAAGCAGTCCAGGGCCTCAGTGAGAGGGCCCATTCCGGGTGTGGTGGTCTTCTCTGCAGCTTTGTAATGCAGTTTTTGTTATAATAAGGAAAGGGTCTTTCATGAAAATGTTTGAGTCATAAACCATAATATTTCAGTCTCTGACACTACTTAAAACTTGTCTTGTGCATTGTGCTTCACCTGGAGATGTCCAGGTCTAGGGTATTACTTTACAAGTATTTGCACTACAAAGCTGCAAATCAATGGTGAGCAGAAACCTCTACTGAAAGTACAGTGAGAATTTGTTAGGTAAAAGGCAGATAACAGAAGCAAACTTTGGTCAAAAATTCCACTTCTCTACCCTATAAAAAGGATATGTTATACTGGTCCTTGTGAAGATTAAGTTCCTTTACCTTCTGTCCTTAAAAATGGTGGTTCATTAAAAATACAACATTCCTTTAAAGACAAGAATAAGCTTTTGGCACCTATGACACAGAATCTTGTATTCCTGCGGTAATACCCAGAGAACTGAAATGTGCTGAAAGTCCTTCTTTTCCCAAATATGCTGGTAGGCTTCCAGAACCTGGTTGTGGATTTCTGAGACTTGTACGTTTTTGTAGCAAATTGAATAACAATTTTTCAAAGTTTGTAACAGTGTCTTTGAAGTAAAGCAATACTCTGCGCATTCCGAACTGACAAGAACAAACTGGGTTGTCAGAGCTTTTATTAGCCTTTCTCCTTGACAGCACATCTCACTGACGTTAGGCAACCTCCAAAATAATTTTGTGCATGATCTGAGATGTGATAAACTATCTCTCCCTGTTATTGATGTTCTCTCTCCTCTCAGAAGGATGGTATTAAATCAGATAGAATCTGAAAGGCAGGTTATTCTTTAGCAGTACTAACACTTGGTGTGTCAAACAGTGCAAATCATGTGATATGAACAAGAGCATAACACAAGGGAGTAAAAACATATGCAAGAGAGAGAAGATTTGTTGATCACTCAGTAAAATCTCGTGCAGCTGCTGGTGGTTTATTTCTGTGGAGCCACTGAAAAGGGTATGAACTCTGAAGAAAATGTCAATTACACATTGAATGATGTTTTAAAGTAACAAAATGTAGAAAGCATTCAGACTTTTTACTGGAGACAGCCTGATATACATTGGCTATACATAGATATATATTGTAACTTAATGAACAGTCATCTCAATTTCTGTAAATCAAGTGCTCTTTTCAGACTCAAATTGATTACCTTCTTTGGAGAAGAGTGGGGAGAGGAATATAAGGAGATTGATTTATGTCCTGTCTTCTATTTTTTGGATGGTGGTAGCATTCCTTCCTGAGATGTCACAATTTTACTCTCCACTTGTAAAAACTGGTAAGGCATTGCCTTACAGGCTTTCAGAAAGAAGATTTACAAATGATCTGCAAGACACCACAATGTGTTGGCTATTTTGAAATTGGCCATGCTTTACTCCTACACTGAGGTCTGTGATTAGTGCTGCCTTTGCCATGGCCCTGCCATCCTTGCTGTGTTGGTAAATACCCTTAGACATATGTGGAATATACCAATCAATGTCACTCTGCTAATGTAGTTTATACCAGCTTTCGCAGTGATATACATTAAACCAACAATCTGCCTCACTGGTAAGCTTATCTCTTTACACACAGCATGTTTTGCAGAATTAGCATGCATGAACTTCTCATATCTGCAGTAGCTGAGTTTCATATAATCAAAATTTCATATTCCAGAGAGCACATTGCACAAATAGTCTTTGAGAAACTAGGTCTCATTCTATCTAACGGACTGGGGCAGTAAATCCAGTGTTGCCACTTCTGAACTGAAAGGACAAGAAACATACAGCTTATGGTCACAACTATTTGTTTCAGTGAATCTGATCCAGCACTTCAGTAGCTGATAAGCTATTATGTGATATATCATGGGTTGTTTTTTTTTCCTCTCTTGTTTAAACAACATTCAATTGTGAGATTATAACACCAATAATTCTGTTAGGAAAGTTGGGTTTCTTTCTTCCTTAATTATTACTGACAATGTGATATGATTTTTGCAAAGATCTTCAAAAAAATTTTTGTTTAAATAGTTAGCTTCATATGGCTGAAAAAACTTTCCAGCTGCAATTAAAAGGACAAATGGAATTTTACAGACTTGAGGGATTTTTTCAAATGGTAAAAAATTTTTTAATCTAAAATTTTATTTTCCAAATAAAAGTCCTAGTGACACCAGGTGTAAACAGACCTAGTCTAACCTATTAAAATATGGTTCTTACAGGTCACATTGTTATGACACAATTTTTTTATCACATTAACAGAAAGATCACAGAAATATTGTAAATGCAACAGTGATCAAAAATGCCAACAAAATCAAAACATGATTCTTTTTATTGCCCATTCTTGCCAAATTACTTTCCAGGTTTCCTTATAAAAAACAGTCAAAAGAAAATTAATCTTACTTTACTGATTCTTGTGGTTAGGCAGTTAATTAGAAATATCCATAAAATTTTAGAGCCTTAAGTAAACCTTTTAAATGCAAACCAATTTCTTCCCAGTCTCTGTGACTGTAATATATACTGGGTTGATCTGGAAATGTACATGATTTCCTAAGTACTTCTGTTCCCTCTCTTTCTGTCCTGGTGTGTTCAACAATAGGAAATGCCAAATCTTCTTTTAAGATTTATCTCATTTAATATCATATTTATTTGAAGATCAGTGTGCACATGTTTAATATGAAGACATATCCTCTGCAAGATCCAAATTTTCTATAATATTGTCCTTTTCTTTGAGTACAAAATACCAGTTATTCAAGAGAAAATTTTGTAGAAAACCAAAATCTTCAAATTTCAAAAGCTGTAGTATTCATGTGCAATAGTACAATACTCCTGTACTGGAGGTTTTAGACAGCCAATTCCTACAAGTCTGGCCAAACCAAATTGCCAGCACACTCATCCTATGCTCAAATATGCAGCACTCTTAATGTATCCAAAATGGGAGTTTCCTCTGGCTGCGCAGTGGCTCATGGAAAGGCAGCAGAAGTGGTCATAAGGGCAGAGTTAGGGACCCTGAAAAGAGAAGCTGGTAATATAAATAGGGTTCCAGAGTGATTGAGTGCTACTCAATGGGTACATATTTCCTTTGTTCTATAGGCTTGACCATCCAAAATCATCGTTTCAATGCATCTTTGCTATGATTTCCTGCATAGAGCTAGTCATAGCTTCTAGCTGTGTGTTAGCAGTGAATACACAATTGACAGCTTACTGTAATAAGCAAATTTAAACAGCCTGAAAGATCATGTGTAGAAAAACACCTCTATAGTATATGCATCCATAAAGGGCACTTCATAAAGCCAAATCACGAGGAAGCAAATTGCTTTTAACAAGGCATTTTGCAAGCATGTGCATAGTCATTGACTTGCAGTATATCTTTAACAGATATAAAAGAAATGTGTCTTAATTAAACTCTTTTTCATGACCACATTTGCATTTTAGTGTCTGTGTTCCTACTTATGAAATAAAACAATGGACGTTTAATGTATTACAGTTCTACAGATGCAGCCTTGTAACTCTCTTATATTCCTGTAGTTAAAATTCCGTTACCAGTTCTTACGTAATCTTCTAGTTTATTCAAATGTTCACAGAACAAAATGTTGCAGTCTAGTGTGTTGTCAATTAAAGTAAACACAAACTCAGTAAAAGATATAGTTGAATTCACCAGTTACAAGCAGACTATTCCCACCTCTGGAGTTTTTTTCAGTAGTTTGCATAAAAAACCAAGTATAGTAGTAGAACTCCACTGTTAATATTGTTTGCCCAACAATTTGAGCATTCTTCTGAGGGTGAAAGTTTTCATACTCTGTTGTGTGATCCTGCTTATTTCTGAGAAGTATAAATGCCTTTTGTTTTCTAGGAATGCCAGAACGAGAAGTCAGTAGGCAGTTAGTGACTTTGATCAACTGTCAATAATGTAATCTCTGTCTGCTGCTTCTTTTCTTATTTACAACTATTTCTTCTTGTTTTCTAGTGTCTTTCTCTATCACACACAGATTTTTATCTCATATAGAAATCACTATTATGGTGTTTGCATTTGAGGAAATCCATAGTACAGTACTATGCTGTCATGTTTATAAATAGTTTTTATTGCTCTGAGTTCATTATCTAAAAAGTAATCAAAATATTTCATGATTTTAAAGAGGAGTGTGATTCATTTTCAGATCAAAGCTAGGATAATTATATTTTTCATGCATGCACTATATATATCACATATATATTTCATATAACATAATTGTTGCATATTATATAAAATGCAATAATATTGATCATTATAGAAAAGATATAGTGATATTTAATATGTTATGTCATATTCATAATATGTATTAATAAATTAATATTAGATACATTATTATATATGCATTTTTATAGATCATATACAGATATTTGATAAGCCCTAATCCCAAGGTGTTAGTCATAAGAGATTCACACAAGCATATGAATTTTTTTGTCAGATACTTAAAATTGTAGAACAAAAACTTTTTTGAAATATATAAGTAGTAGTCTCTGCTTAAAATAGTAAAGATTTGAACAGTAATTTAGTTCAAAATGTAGTATACTTGACTGTGACTCTTAAAAAAACCTCTCAGTGTTTCAGAGGAACAGAAAAAAATCTGAGTTTTAGCCAAAAGATAATTAATTACTCAGAACTTAAATGAGGGAGCCATGTTTTCTATTTCTATATTTTCCCATATTTCTTCCTCTTTTCCTAGATTTATTATATTTTTATGTTCATCTGTTACACATGATTTATACAAGAAACAGTATGTTGTGATTTCAGAGTGTTCAGCTGCAAGTGACGTGTCCTAGGCACTTTCCCTCTTCATTTTTTTAACTATTTTTCCATATCAGTGACTCATATGTGTTTCCAATGCCTTCCTCTTAGGACAGAAACAAACAAACGTCTGTTTCCAGGGAAGTGCGGTTCTCCTTTTTCATTCATCCATTTCTTAAGGACAAGGAATCAGACATTTAAACCCTGTCATAGGTGGCCTTTTTCTAGGCTTTTTTATATTTTACAGTGAGACATATGTTTTCAGCAGATATTCTCAACAGCTTCCTCATTTACGTTGGTCTGTTCCAATGAAACCAGAGGCTTGAAATTCCTCTGCTATGAAAATAAAAGTGGTATTTGGGCTTGTTGTGTTTTTTAAATGATAATACATATTATTTCTTTTTAAGTAAATATTTGTTTCACAAATGTTGCCCAAATGACTAGCTTCAGGAAAATCTTAATTTGTAGAGAAGCAACAAAGGGAAGAAAAGCATCTAAAGCACCTTCTTTGGAAAGGTTTCAAACATGAGATTACACATTTCAAAAAAAGAGACACTACAACTTCATAGGTGTAGAAAGCAGAGGCAGTGAGAAGAGTTTCACCAAGAGGAATGAGTGCTAATCCATGTATGAAAATAACTTGTTGTCTCTCTTATGTTAAGATTGTATTGAAACTGATTCATTCAGGTCTATTTTTCAGTTTAATTGTTAACTCTGTTTATGCTATGGAATGACAAAAAAGTTATTTCTTATTGCAGTGTTGTCCATTGCATCTCCAGGAGATTCATCTGAGATGCCAATGGTCCTACTGATGTTTTCATTAGGGCTGCCAACATCCCTGATTTCTTTGAAGTCTTTCAGACTGATGGAACTCACCACCTTTCATCTTTCCCTGTGTGCTGAGCGTGGGCATGGGTCTTTCTGGTGTGGTGGTTGTGCCCTGGCTAACAGCCAAATGCCTACCCAGTCACTTATTCACTCCCCTTTCCAGAGGAACATGTGCAGGAAACAGGATAAAGACAGGAAGATCACTTAGTAATTGTCTTGGGGGAAAAAGGCTCAACTTGGGCAAAATAGATTTAATTTATTGACAACTAAAATAGAATCAGATGGTGCAAGGCACCTTTTTCCCCACCCTCCATTTTTTTCCCATGCTGAGCTTCATTATCCATTCCCAATACTTCTAGCTCTTTCTCCCTAAACAAAACAGAGGAATGATTGAAGTTGAAAGGAACCTTTGTAGATCCTCCAGCCAAATGCACCACAAAGTTGTGGAAAAAGGCAAGTAATCACTAAATCAATATTTGGTACCTGTGAATCATAAAAAGAGTAATGTATAACAAAAACCGCCTTTTAAAAAAATTTTGTGGACTATATTTGTTTGGTTGAGGTTTTTTTTGGGAGTGGGGTTGTATTTGTAGGGTGACTTTGGGATGGTCTGATGGAAGGGGTGCTATTCTTCTGAAAATTTTAACAGTTCTGTTTTTCAATTTGGCATTATTGTTTTTCTTTTATATTCCTAGCACCATGCTGACTTCAGCAACCACACAGTGCATACAGTTCTTGCAAGTGGTCTGCTTTGCTCTGTATGGTGCCATCTGGAACAAGGCAATGATTTTTTTACAGAATCCAGCCAAGATTATGTCTTCTAAGATGAATTATTAGAGGCTTGGCCACCAGTGCAGTAGAAAAAAAGGCGAAATTGAGAGCAGAAAGGTGGAGAGACAGTGAAATAGCATGTAACTAAATGATAAATAAGTAGTATAGCTAAATCTGAATAGCCATGTTTTGTAGATATATTGGAGAAAAGCAGAACTGGGCAGCCAAAAGCCTTTGGCTTTCATAATGAAGCATCTCTGGTGCAGCATCATCCTGATGTTCAGGAAGAAGTTGTTGATTGTTCTCAATTGCCCTGGTTCTCAGGGACACAGCTTGCAGACTGCTGACCCTTCAGTCTTGAGCCATGCAGGGAGTCAGCTGGCAATGGTTGGAAAAAAGATTTCATACCAAATTCTGAGCACTGCGATATAGCAAATCATCCCTGGACAATCCCTTTCACCATGAAAACATGAGTACTGTGAAGTGACAAAGTAAGCAGATATCTGACTGTCCCATTTCCCTCATCTGAGATAAATAATATATCTGTAACTGGGGCCAATAGATTATATGAGATAAGAACATTCAGATTAATGTTGCCGTGTTTCAGCAGTAATAATTTTTTTCACCAACAAATCCAGTTTGGATGGTTTCACTACACATGGTTTCAGAATCCCTTGTTAACAATATATTTTGTCTATTCTTTCCTCATTCGCTGAAGTGATATATCATCCATGCTGTTATCTGCTCAAGAAACCTAGTCCTTTGTCAATATCAGTTTCATGCTAAGTGTTCGTACATTTTTTCTTGGCATTGAATGCATAACCTTTGGCATGTTTCCAAATAATTTTATATTATTTTTTAACTATGCTAACTGTATATAAACTGACTATATATAAGCTGAACTTTTTTTATAATCTTAAGTGTTTTCAAGGACTTTTCAATTATAGCTGAATTTTCCAAGTCATTGGTGTAATAATTCACCTGCATAACATGCATCCAGGCAAATGAGCACAGATTAGTTATATTTAAGTCACACATTTTAGAGGTTATCAAGTGTGGGGGAAATTTCCTAGAATAATTGTTTGTGACAAGGTTGCTGAAATTGTCAATGAACATTTCTCATAACTAATTGCTTAACAGTTATACTTTATGCTTAATTGCAATATTCCTGCTGTATGCAATAAAAAGCACAGCCACTGAAATTTGAGACACTTCTCCCACAATATGTAGAAATATACAACTTCAATGTGTTCTCACATATCATAGCGTCAAACAAAAATGTGTATGGATTTTCATTCATTATAGTTTTCACCAATACAAGTGGACAGAGTTTCCCTGGCGCTACTTCCACTTCCCTCCTAGATCAAGACCTGGGAGAAGGGAATAGGCAGTTTAAATTCATTTTCTCTGTAATCTCAGGTTTCATTCACCTTTGTCACTGTCCAGTAACTTTCCGGGTTTTATTCTCAAAGGAGAACTCTTTTTCCCTTTTTGCTATGGGTGTCATACAATTAAAATGTGAAACATTCCTCTGGAGTGGAATAAGTACACTGTGTTAAGTTACCACAGTTTTTACATTTTAAAACTAAATTTTCAGCAAATGTAATGATTTCTATTAGTAGAGGAGAAAACAATTATGACCAATGACCTCCCTAGGGCAACGTGTGAATGGGGAATCAATCAGTCAAGACTAGTGAAAGAAGCAGGAAAATGTTTCTTCTCTTATTCTCAGGAGGATCTTGCATACAACAAAAAGAGGGGAGGAAGAGACAAGTGTCCTCAGCAGCCCTTTTTTTTTTTTTTGAACCAAGTTGGTTCATTTGAAGTTGATGAGTCAGTTTCTCTGTTTCTTACTTTCTTCTTTTTCACAGGTGATTCAAAAACAGAGATAAAGAATCACAGTGCTGCCTGCTCCATACTGCAGGTTTGGGGAGAAGCAGGAGAAGTGCATAAAGATACAGAAGCAGAGGCAAAGTCTTAGATAGGAAAGGAAGGACATGGGATAGATTTGACATATGAAGGTAAAATTGTGTGGGTTAGAGCAAACTTGCTGATTTAAAACCGTGGTGATCATGGCATGCATAACTTTCCATTTTCTTTAAGCATTAAGAACAGAATAATTATTGTCCTGTAATCAGCCTTACAGCTTTCCATTTTTAATGAAAATAAATGCAGTAAATAGGAGCATGGCTTTGACACAAACCAAAGATTGTCACCAACCCCATTTCTATACTTAGAAAAACTGATATAATGAAGAAATGAGACATTGATCACTATATTTAGGTTTCTAAATTAAGTTATCCTGAGTCTAAGCAAGTTGGTTTTGCCTCTCATTGTTTTCAGTAGAGTGAAATTGAGCTGCTCCTAAGCCTGATTTCTCTTATTCAAAGCTTCTAAGATAGATAAGATGAAATATTCTGGAGAAAGCTTTTTCTCTCAGGTGTCTTTAAAGAAAGTCCTGGGACAATCTGACTTCGTCTGACTCTTAAATGTCTAAGTGAACTGTGGTGTGATCAACTCCATTTTTTTCAAAATGTCTAGGCAGACATCAAATTTTCTCTCCAGCTGCTGTTTCATTGTGTACATAAAATCATTACCATGCAAAAAAAAAAACTTAGTATCGTTAAAAAAAAAAAAAAAAAAAAACAAAAAAAAAAAAACCAATTTGGAATCAATGGTTTGGCGTTTTTTTT
>VZTJ01006174.1:105620-125827 GCA_013397795.1 Orthonyx spaldingii | reverse complement strand
TAAATTTTCAAAAGTCTTAAGTAAATAAAAAGTTTAAAAATTGTCCTTGTTTGTAATGTTATTCGGACGTAGCTAGTGGGTGCCTACTTCCCTAAGTTTGTGCTTTTGCTGAGGATGAGTTCTGATATTGTTGCAAAATAAGTATCACCAGGTTTTACTTCTGAGTAAAAATAGCCTGTTAGAAGTATTGCTCATCTCCAAATGGGATGCAAGTAGAGACTTCTTTTTTTTCCTCAATTAAATGCTTTCTAAATTTTAGAAAGTTAAAAAAGCTACCATCTTTTTATATGAGTAGCATGCTTTCCCTTTTTCAGCTTCTTTGATTTTTTGGGTTTTTTTTCAATAGCATAGAACTAGAATTTGTAGCTTGTGTTTTAGATTTTTGTAACATTCATATTTTTAATTAAGTATGGGATTCATCATCAAGATCACATGACAGTCTGCCTTTCTTATGAGAAGTGATAAAGATTGATTTAGGTCTGTGGTTATATATAATATACTATCTTTGCAAAATGCAAAGGTGATTAGACTTCAATGTTTCTTTTAGAACGAACAGATAAGAAAATCTAAAAAGCATTGGCTTTTGTTCTAGGGAAAAAAAATGAGGAGATGTCACAATAGACTAAATTAAGTAATTCTCTTGCCCTACTAAAATACACGCAGGAATAATTCCGATTCATATCTCTGAAGCCATAATATATTAAACACAAAAATAATTGTTTCTCTCACATTGTACGAATGCAGATTTATTGAACTCTTAATAGTTGACAATCTTCTTGTTTTAGTCAACATAATTCTACTTGTTGATCTTGGCATGTGATATAGTTCTTCCAGATAGATGATAATGAAAGGCTTTTCTATCTCGTTTTTGCCACAAATTTTGTATTTTATATTCCCAATATAGTAGCATTGCATTTATCTCTGAATGGTAGTGCAAAAATATAATTTGTTTGACTCAGTTTGTGATTTATAACTCTGTACTAGTTCATTGGAATTTTGGTTTTTCTTGTCATGGAAGTTGGTTAGCTGTTGTAAGCATTCCTGTTCTTACAAGGGAGAGTGAGAGGCACAGAACAGAAAAGTCACACACTAAAACAAAGCTCAGATGAGATATAACAAGTATAAAACTTACTTTTGGAACATAACAAAGTGAGCAGTAATATATTTGCTCTGTGCAGCATATTGTCTTTTTATTTCTGTAATGTTTCTTTCCCTTTTATTATTTTTTTTCCATTTTGCATAGAAGGAAAGGAAAATAAAAAATCTGCAGATAACAAGTTTGATCCTCTATCAAATCAGCAAGCAGATGTATTTCATTTTGAATTTTAAAGTCAAGTTGAAAAAGAAAGTAAAGACATAGATTTTCTGTGGTGTTTTTGTTGAAAGCTGCATCAGAAGGACTTTTTAGAATGAGATATTTTAGATTAAATTTTCTTTTGGTATTTGAACCTGTTCAAGTTTCAAGTTTCTTGCACAGCTGAAGTGATAGACTGAGGATACTCTAGACTGGATACACATAAAGGTATGAATACGTGCTGACTTGCTATTTTTTTTTTCCTACTTGATATTCCTATCTCACTAACAATAACTTTGCCTTCCTCTGAGTATAGCTGAATCTTTTTCAATGGGTGTATTGTCTGACTCTACTATTGAAAAGCTGAAACTCTGTTTTTGGAATGCTTGAGTCAACATGAATATACCAGAGGAAGTTTAAGAGCTGCTTCCACTGTGATTAATAAAACCAAAGCTTACTGAAATGTGCTATTCCCTGTGCAAATTGTCAGACAGCAAATGGAGAGCAAGTGGCAGCACCATCTGCCATATTGCAAACAGCATCAAATAGGGGTGACTAGAGAGAGTGAAAAGCAATTCATTTGCTCATCTCATCTTACCTCACCTCTTTCTGCTGAACAAAGTTGGTGGATCAAACTGTACAACTAGAAGAATTAGTTGAAAGAGAGGTCTTTTCTCACTTGTCTTATATCTGTACAAATTTTTGGTTATTGTGTTTAGACTGGAATTTGACATGATGAAACCAGTGGCAATGGGCATTTTTCTTCCTATCTGCTCTCATTAAACTTCTGTTATTTTATACTATTTAAGATAGGCCAGTCCTCTTAAATTAATGGCAAATGACTACAATTAATACAGACTTCCTTGGAATTTTACATACATGAAGTACTAGGAGGAGCTTTGCTAATGCATTAGAATACTGGAAGAAAAAAATCACTGATCTTGGCATTCATTATCATGAAGAAAAGTTTCCAAGGGTACAGAAATCTTCCCAGGAATAGCTTATGCAATTAATTACAGAAGAAAATCAGGATCACATTTCAGGTGGTGCTGAAATGAGTACTTTTATATCAAATGTACATTTCTACTTGCACATTTTAAATCCTGTTATATTTTCTTAGGAGTGTAAGGCTATGAAATTCATGGTTTTAATGTGGATAGCTGGATTTATTTCAAGTAATCTTGACTAATACTGATGATCAGAACAGGAGGCATCTTTAGAAGGAACACTTTTGGCTGCTCTATTACAGATATTACTATCAAATCCTTGTCAGAAGACCATCAACTAGAGAAATGATTGTGAGAGAGTGGACATAAGAAACAAAATAAATGTTTATCTCAGATTTGGTTCAAGGTTTGAGATTCAAGGGAAGGTTTCTGTTGACATAAGAAATGAGAACCTAGCTATTCATATGGTTTATGAAGAGCAGTAGAATTTTAAGGCTGACTGATAGCCTTGATGTGAAGCTGGACGTTTTAAATTTACAATCTGTCAAAGAGAAGGTTAAGGCTTATGCTTTATTAGGAGTGAGGACAAGAGGGAATTAGGAAGTATTATGTGTAAAAATAGTGGGCCTTTCCTTGTCTGTCCCATTGAACATGGTTTTCTACATAACTTTTGCAGAAGTCTGTCATCATGTTTTAGAGTTAAATAAAATGTGCCAGCTATCCTTTTCAATGACAAACGGCATAAAAGTTGTCAGAAAGGAATTAAACAGTGTGAAAAATCTCATCAGTGAGATACCATGATGTAACAAACTTTTGAAATTCCTTGTTATTTTTTTAATTTACTCTTGTGGGGTTTTTCGATTGTTTTTTTATTTGGGTTTTATTTTAAGAGTAACATGCTATTTTTTTGCATTAGTTGTCGTTGGCTTAATGTATAGAAATAAATATATAAAAAGTGAAGTCTCCGCTTTATGCACTTCTCACAAACTCAGCAACTCAGAAATTTCCTAAAAGTTCTTTTAGGGGGCACAGCACATATAACTTTCAATGTCCATAATAAGTTACTTTCTCTCTTTCTCTTTTATAGAGTTAGCATTTTTCATTGGTAGAATGCCAAGTAGTTGTGCTGAAAATTAAAATTCATAAGAAAAGAGGATAAAATATCTGAAGTTCTTCAGCCATGCAGCTGTCAAATCTGAAAATCTGGCTGAAAGTATTGTACAATTCCCTCATTTAAAAGAAATAAATAAAACAATGTTGTTTGCATTGTCATCTGTACTGCTATCCAGATGAACAGACAGTATTTCAATTATAAATCCATTGTAACAACAGTAGCTATTCATTTTTATTCATTAAAAAAAAAGCCTAAATAACATATGATGTGACACTTGGATTTTTCTATAATTGCATATTTATTCATGAGGGACAATGCATATGCCAGATGTATAAAATAATAGGACTTTTTTTTAATGGGTTTGAAAAATTATTTCTATAAATACAATGCATGCATATGTGGTTTTGTTCATCACCTGTATGTGTATAAATACAGTGTGTGTGAGAGTATTCTAAACACATTTATATGAGCCTTCTGTCTGTTCATGTGTTTTCAAACTACTGTGATAATAGACCCTTGTATATATTTAAAGCTTTATAAATACAGCTTTGAAAGAAATTAGCTGGACAGGTGGCACAACAGCTGAAAGGTGTTATTATAGGATGTGAACAAACAAGGTGTTCCTCAAGTTGATACTTAAAATCATACTCTAATGATCTATTGTGCTAACTGTTCAGAAAAAGTTGTGGTAGGTATTATTTTATAGTTCTTAGTGTTTCAGCCTTCTCATCAGTGATTCAGTGCTTTAGGCTGCATGTCAGATATGTAGAGGTGGTGAGAACAGCAATGTGTTTAAAAATCTGAGCTCACATTATCTATGTAGTGGCTAGTCTTGTACTATACAGAACCTCTGCCCTAAGACAAACTACACAAGAACTGTAAAAAGCTGTATCATTCATGCCTTAATGGACTGTAAAGCATCAGAATAACAACATTAAGCCCAGTATGCTTCCTGAGCAAATGGCTTAAGCCCTTACTGGTAGAATTAGATCCTTTCACGGGCAGAGGAAGCTGCCCATAAACTGAATTTCTCCTTACTTTTTATAACAGATTTGTGGTTGTGATAGATTCATGGAAGACACATTACAGCAGTATATGGCTACACTTTCCATCACTTTCACAGCAAGAAATTGGAAATCTCAATTCTAAACTTCTTTTCAGAATAGACTGCAGCAAACCATCTTTGATTCTTTCTCATACATTTGGTTTTGAAGGTGCCACACAGAGACTGTTCAGATTTGATATTTGTTCTTTAGTCTGAAAGGATAAGCTACAGAAATGTACTAATATAAGATATCACTGAACAAGGTATAAGATGAACACATTCTGTTTTAAGAGCCTATGCATATTTCAAATTATTACTGTTCCTGTTCATCTGTGTTCTTTTACCTACAGATAATGGTAGCAGGTATTTGGACATTCTTTAGAAGTACAAAAGCTCACCATCTAAACTAACCTTAATCCTCCCTTTCACTGGTTAAGAATCCAAACATTGTTTTGATTTCATTTGGGAGTGGTCTAGATGCTATTTTAGATATTCTGCAAGAAGATATTGTCTCTGAGATAATATAAACTACTTCTTTCTTGTTCCAAATAGCTCTAAAATGCTGCTTCAGGAGTCCCCCAAGACTTCAGTTTTTTCTTTCAGCCCTGGCTGATGTTAGCAGCTCAGACAGATGTGAAAGATATACTTGCAATATTTGTAATCCTAAATGCATTTTTCTTTGGTGAACTTGTTTTGATTGCATACTAAATTATTCCTTATCTTATCAGTAAGAGTATCTTAGCTTCACCACCTACCTCATGTGCTCATTTCAGAAGATCTTTAGACAATTAACTACTGCAGAATGTGTCCAAATATACCTGTCCTGCACTCCTTCTCTGCACTAATTTCTCACCACATATTTGCACAGTTGAAGCTGCTCTGTTCTCAAATGGGGAATTCTTTGTGAGGTACAGTCTTTGATTTTCCCTGAAACATTATTGTCATATTACTCATTAGGTTCCTGGCAGTCCCTCTAGCACACACACAACATATGTCTA
This sequence comes from Orthonyx spaldingii, assembly GCA_013397795.1. Classification (NCBI taxonomy): domain Eukaryota; kingdom Metazoa; phylum Chordata; class Aves; order Passeriformes; family Orthonychidae; genus Orthonyx; species Orthonyx spaldingii. The sequence continues at coordinate 120,429 of VZTJ01006174.1, read as the reverse complement.
GTGAACTGACCTACACTGGAATGAGGCATGCCTTGTTCAAGTACAGCTGAGTCTCTCATAGAATTAGTTTTGCAAACAGCTCCATCTAATTTAGTTTGCTTTGTGTGCAGCTGCAGCACTGAGTGCATCTGTAAGCACTCTCTGGACCACAAATCTGGAGAGCGCAGCACATCCTGAGTTATAACATGCCTGCTTTCAGCAGCAACATCCTTACCTGACTATTTTCCATATCATTTGCCAGCTGAGAAAAGGTAAAATTGTCTTGTAATAATGGTTTGTTTAGTTTATCTGCATATGAATCTACTTTCTGCAATCAAAAGAGTAGATGAAGTGGCAGATGGACAGGGAAGGCTCTTAACTGCTAGGGTACAGAATAGCTCTGGGCATTTGTGATCTTTACAGTAGAGCCAATATTTTCTTCTGCAAATTTCTTCAGAGTCCCTGAGCTGTAACACCTTGCTTCACTGGAATCTCTGCTGCCAGCTTGTCTTCAGCAAGTGCACACAGAATCTTATGCAAAGCATGGCTAACTGCCACAGAATGAATACTTACCGCTTGCTTGTTTTAATGCTTACATTGGAATTCCTATCTTGGATGTGAAGGTACATTAGTATCTTGTTAAAGACAGGCAATATTACCAGGCACATATTTCCAGGGTATAAGGAAGTAGGACAATTTGATATTTTTCTGTCACTGCAAAGTTCAGCATCAATAAAAGTTGTATCTGTGGTAGTTTACGGGTATGAGCACATAAATGCTTTGCAGGCTTATTACATTATCACATTCTAGCTGCTTGCACAGGCCTCTGCCTGGTAGGTGTAGAGCAAAGAGGCAATGAGATTTTTCTCATGCATTTTGTTTCATAATATCTCGAAGTTTACTTTGAGTTGTCACAAAGGCATTGCTTTCTCTAACAGAAATTTGAAGACTTCATACTAAGATGTTAGAAGGTGAAATAGATACTACTTAATTTTAACTTAAGGCCTAAGAGTTGATGTTAACAGCAATAAAATCCACCAGAAAACCAGGATATGCAGCTATAAGTATCACCATGAGAAAATTTTCTGAGTGTGGAGGATTATGCATGAAGCCTGGGGATTTCTGAGCAGGACAGCTGGAGCTGCCTCTGTTTAGTGTTTGTTAGCATTTAGGGAATAACTTTTCTGTGCTTCCTTTACTTCACTCCCCCTTAATACCCCAAACTGTTACTTGCAAAGAGTCCAAATAGATTATACCAAAGTTTTAGTATCTTCTTGTTTATGTTATAAGATATTCCAGGAAGGTGTCAAATATTGGCTAACTTCTTGGTTCCAGGAACAGCAACACTAACAGTTGCTCTTAACTAGCCAGGCAGAAAAAGACCAGAGATTGGCTTGCACATAATGAAAAGATGGGGGATTTTGTTGGTTTTGAAAAATAGGACTGATGATGCCTTCTTCTCATCCAACCTATCATCTCAGTAACATAACTCCTCTCAGTTTGAGTTATTCAGGTTTATGTTTTTTTCAATTTTTTCTTTAGAAAAATATATTTTCTGTTTCATTGTTCCATTGTTATTGTATATAAAATGGAAAACTTTATGTAATTATTTATTCTAAGAAGAGGATCTTTAAGATGCTTAGTTTTAGTTGTTACTACACACTACATGTGAATAAAGCAATACAAAGGATCACATTGATGTGAGTGCTTATGTTTTATTATACTGTAAAAAAAATGCAATCATGAACTCATATTCTCGACTCATAATTTTAGGTAGTTGTTAACACCCAGTATAAGTAATACAGTACAACATATCTCATTTGTTCCTCACATTGTTTCCACTATGACTGTGTTTATCACTCTTAAGGGACTTCTTTTTCCTTCCTGTGTCATCTCATCTGTAAGTGTAATAATTGGTTATTTCTCTATTTAGATTCATTACAAATTTTCATCAAAAGAGCCTTTAAATGGTTTCACCATTCAGATATTTTTCTGTGAGTTAAAATATTTTATACAACTTTGTCCTGAATAAATCATGTTTTGATGTTAAAACTGCAACCATCTGTATGTATTTTTAATAGAATTTCTCAACTATAAAGATTGAGCATAAAACTTAACATATGCTAAAATATACATGATACCATTCCTAAATGAATAGCAAACTTTTATTTTGCTAGTCTCTGATCTTGAATTGATATTCCATATTATCTTTTGTAAAATCAAAGAGAAAAAAATTAAGCAACAAGGGCTTAAACAATTTTTTTTCATAGCTTTGCTGTATCTTTCGTTAACTAATAAAATAATTCAAACAGACATTAAGTATTTTTTTTTTTAAATACCATCTCATGTAGCCAAAACTTCTTTATAATGTGTTCTTATATTGATTCTTGATATCTTTAGGTTATGAAAAAAGCAAGAGAGATAAAACCGAGTAAGAAAGATGAAAACAAAGCCACTATATTTTTTCTATATATTCTATATAATTAATGTTCATTCTATTTGAGTTGTCTCATTCCAGATATACTAGTCATTTTATTAAATTTGACAGTGTAAAAATAAATAAATATCATTACTGCATTTTTGTGTTTGTGGATGAGATCACAGTACATAACAGTTTTATGACCTTTTGTTGGGTTTTATGACTCTCAGAAGAAGATTCTCCAGATCTAGATATTGTATGATAGTCATGTTACTTGAAGAAGAGAGGAAAGTGTAACATTATCACTGACTGTTTCACATGTAGAATGAGAGAATAGTATTTATCCAGATTCACAGAAAAATCCTATTATGTAACCAAATCTACATACTTTGTGGGATCTTTCTCAATGGCAGGTGATGTATAAGCAAGAAACTGATTTATTAATCTTTTTTAATTCCAATAAAGCCAGTGCATGAAACATTTTTTTTTCTTCTGAAAAGGTTATACATTCAAGAAAATGTCAGTAATCCTGGCTTGCAGAAATATGTTATTCAGCTTTGCCTCAAAGGTAATCCTTTCTTATAATTCTTCCTCCAGGATGCACAGACAATTAGTTCAAGTGATTTTAAATTGTCAAGTGATGAAGGACTAGAAGGCATTATGTGTCATGGAGCTTCTTTGTCTGCTAGCTATAAAAATTCACCTTATATTGTGATTCAGTAGGAAAGATGAATGCAGCAGAAAGACTTGAAGATATTTGTAGATGGAAAATTAAACATCAGCTGGCAATGTGCACTTGCAGCCCAGAAATCCAAATGTATCCAGGGCTACATCAAAAAAAAGTGGCCAGCAGGGCAAGGGAGTTGATTCTCCTCCTGTGCTCTCATGTGAGACTCCACCTGGAGCACTGCATCTAGCTCTGGGATCCTCAGACCAGGAAAGACACGGACCTGATGGAATGGGTCCAGAGGAAGGCCACAAAAATAGTCCAAAGGATGGAACACCTCCTTATAAAGAAAAATGAGAGAGTTGCAGTTGTTCAGCCTGAAGAAGCAAAGGCTCTGGGGAGACCTTATTGCAGCCTTTTAGTACTTGATGAAGGCTTATAAGAAAGATGAAGGGGGACTTTTTTACCAAGGTCTGTAGTAATAGGACAAGGTACAACAGTTTAAAACTGAAAGAGGGTAGATTTAGATTGAATATAATGAAGAATTTTTTTTGTTATGGGAGTGGTGAGACACTGTAAGAGATTGCCCAGAGATGTTCAGATGTTCTTACTTTGGAGGTGTTCTGGGTCAGGCTGGATGGAGTTGTAAACAATCTGATGCAGTGAAAGATATTCCTGACCATTGCAAGGGGTTTGGAACAAATGGGGAACTACATGATTGTCAATGTTACCTTGGTGTTGGGGAAGGACATGTGGCACTATCTGCCATTATATGACACATACAGGATAACCAGGTGACCATGTCCACTCAGCTTGGGTTTATGAGAAGCAGCTGCTGCTTGACTAACCTGATCTTTTTCTATCACAGAATCACAGAATCATCAAGGTTGGAAGAGACCTTCAACCAGTCAGTTGATCCAGTCTGACCATCAACTTAGCACTACCACCGTCACCCCTAGATGACCTACATCTCCCACATAGTGGACAAGAGAAAGGCTGTAAATATCATTTATCTGGACTTTACCAAAGTGTTCTTCAAGAATAAGTATTTTAGGGTACAAAACTATTGGAAAGAAATCATCCATATCAATAAATTTTCTCCACTGTTCTGCAGATAATAACTTATAAGCAAAAAGAAATATTTCCCTCAGTACAGTATCAAATTCATATTTCAAACCTTGAGCTTTTCTTTCCTGTGATGCCTTTCACAGCAACTGGGCACCTTATAAGGAAGAAATAAGGCAGGGTGTATAATATGAGGCATGTATATAATATGCTCCTTAGTAGATGTCATTTTATTTCACTGCAGTAGAAGGGAGAGAAACAGACATTTTCTTATAGATTGCGATCTGAATTAAGACATCATGGGTTTCATTTTAGTTGTGTTTCAGGATCATTTTTAAGTTATCTACTTGTCCTCTTTTTAACATTTATGCTGGTTTTCCATTTGGTTACCTAAGTACCACAGACACCTCAATTTGAATTTACTTCGGAACTTCATCCCCACTCTGGGAAGGTCTCAGCTAAAGCTAACTATACCAGCCCTGAGGGAGGGTGAGAGACAGCAGGAAAATGTGGAATATGAATGCACTTTCTACTCAGGTTGAAGAGGTAGCCCATGTGTGATTTACAAAATATTCAGATGCAAACATTGTCTTGAAAAAGTGTCTCTTGCCTGCTGAACTCCTTTTAAGGTCTATATTCTTTTGATATTGTTTAGTAAGAAGCAGTTTTCTTGAACTGTGTGTTGAGTTGCTCTTTGACAAAGAATTGAGTAGTTTCCAGAATTTGCTTTCCTGCCAGCAAAGTAAAGTGATACTTCCTGCTGGCCTTAGTGTTATTGTTTTGGATATACATGGCTGAGTCATAAGCCAAATTTCATGTTTCTCTGCTACTACTTCAAAATGATAGTGCTCTCAATGATATATACCCACTCTTCTAGATAGTTTGGCATCTTCCATTTTCCACTTGCTCAGCACATATCTTCCAGTTACTTTTTTACAATTTTCAGTTTATTCCATCTTCAGTAGAAACTTTCACTCCCAGGGAGAGTTTAACGTTTTTTGACAGCTGTGAATGTCTCCCTGCTGATGACAGAAAATTACAGTTCACCCAGTTAGATGCTTCATTGACCTAAGCAATGCTAGCAATCAGGTTAGCATGAAGCTCCATGTTCCAGAGCATTTCAGAAGCCTTATGCTTTTGACTGTAAATAAAGCAGAGGAATGACAGACATCACCAATATCAGCAAGAGTAAGAAATATGTTAAGTGAGATAGACCCAGGAAGAAATACTGGGCAGCTCCAGCATGATTTTTCAGTGAAAGAGGCTTAAAAGCAGGTTGGATATGGACTTTCCACGAGGGCATGTAGTGATAGGACAAGAGGCAGTGACCTTTAGCTGAAGGAGGGTAAACTGAGATTAGACATTAGGAAGGTTTTTTCTGTGAGAGTGATGAGGCACTGGAACAGGTTTTAGACAGAAGTTGTGGACTCTCCATCTCTGGAAGTGTTCAAGGTCAGGCTGGATGGGGCTTTGAGCAATTGAATGTAGCAGAAGGTGTCCCTGCCCACAGCAGTGGGGGTTAGAATTAGATGAACTTTGAAGCCTGTCCCAAACCAGACCATTCTATGATTCTATGAAAGTTGAAAAATCTCCATGGCTCTGAGAGATTTAGGTTTAAGTGGGAGAAAAATTATTCCCTGACCCCAAAGCTATTGATCAGACTCTCACTGAGAAGGACACTGTGAGAGGTATTACTACAAACCTTATGCCTCAGACCTATTCATACATCAGAACACCTGCATGTCATTTTCTGGTCATTTATCCAACCATGCTAAACACCTTTTCCTTCACAAGAAGATGAGGACTAATTTCTCTAATCTTCCCCTACTCATTTCAATAAGTCAACATGACAACTTTAAATGTAGAAGATGGGAAGAAGAATACACCTCCTTGTCCTCATAGAAGCAGCTGAAATCTTTAAGTGTGACATGCAAATACCATTTCCTTTCACATACCAGGAGGTTCTGTTTTCTTCTCCTGGGCTGGAATGGATGAGTGAACAAAAGAAATAGCACAGTTCTGTCTTTGTCATTATTTTACTTTAGTGAAAAACAACAACAACAACAACAACAAAAAAAAAACCAAAACCAACTATCACACTACCAAAGAGCATATTTTATTTTGTTAGAATGGGTTATCATGAGTTATCATGGGATCATTTGGTGATTAACAGTCCAAGTAAGGGTTAATAAGATTCTTACCTCAGTGCCAGACTTGAGTACCTTAAGTATTGTATTACTCAGTGCATTTGGCAAAAATTAGCTAAAATTTGTACCCTCTGCTCATGAGGTAAGGGACCTAGGGACAAAGGAAATAGAAAAGGTTTAGGTTGACTTCTTTGCCTTCATTGTCACGGGAAAGTTGAGAGAGTCAAAGAGACTACAAGACAGGAAATTTTTACATTGATTTCTTTTCAGTTCATATATTACCTGATACAGGACTAAATGGGTTTCCAAATGGTGGTATTCTTGCTACTTAGGAGGTAGTTATGTATGTGAGAATTAACACACATGCATGTATGCTGTTTTGCTCAAACACAACTCAAGTAAACTAAGCCTTGTGTGGTCTTCTGAAAATGTACTTATTTTACACAAGATAAAGAGTATTGTTTTCTGAGTTGTATTCCTAGCATGCCTCTACTCTTCTATTGGGAGCAGGGGAGATAGCAGGTTGTTGCTAAGCAGCAGCTGTCACCAGAAAGGTCTATGTGTAATATTGTGGTAGTGGATTAAGTACCACTGAAGTACATCTCTTCTGAAGCCTTTCTGTCTGTTAACTGTTGAAATAATTTACAGCCGTAGTATTCAGCCCAATGTGTACATCCATTTTCCCGTTTCCACCCATCCATACTGACTGTGATGTCTCGTGGCTTTAAGGCTGTCTATATTTCCTGATGTTAGTATTCGGAGCAAGTCTGGCCCTATAGCTAGGCTGGACAGTGCTGGAGTAAAAGTCTGCCCGTACTCACTTGCTACTCACTAATACAATCCCCAGTCCTACCATTATGTTAAGAAAACAAAGTTAGCAGTATGAATAGCTCCTTAATCCTTGTTTTCTTTTCCCATAAAAAATCTCTTTTCTTCCTCACAGACAGAGTTGTTATGGCCAACTCCCAAAATACTGGTTGCAGAAAATACTTTTGAGAATAATATTTTTCTGCTAATATTTTTCTGAAATAACTTTCTGAAAGTTATTTCAGCAAATTAGATTTTCATTTCAATTTCTATGGGCATAACCAAACATTGATGCAAAATATTTTGGTACTTGACCTGTTTACAAAAATGCAGTTTCTTGAAAATGGTAAGAGAGAAGTCAGGTAGCTATTTTGCTAATACAGTGTGAACAGAAAATGCCATTAACTTTCAGTGAGACTGTACAAATCAGGTTCACATAAGGGAGAATGCTTCTGTCCATTCTTTATGCTGGCTGAACAGCAGGCAATTGAGGTCCAAAAGCTTTTCATGAAAATTAGAATGACATTGTCCAAAAACATATCAGTCCTCCTTTTTAGCAAATCCACACAGTGCCGGCAAAATAGTGTTGGCTACATCTGCATACATTAATAAGTTTTTCCAGCTCTTTTTAGGTGTTAGGAAAGCTTAAATTTTTTTTAATTTTTTTTTTTTTGAAAAAGAAATTATTCTTTTCCTTTCACTTATTTTTTTGTGCTTGTGTGTTGGACAAGTAAATTTTTGTTCAGTTGGTTTATCTCTGAATTTGTACAGCAACTATTGTGTTTGGATGCTAATCTGATTTTGGTCTCTTACTATTCTAGCAGTGCAACTGATATCTAGGGCTAAGAAATAAGCAAAATTTTTGGCTTGGGAGTTGAGAAAAGGCAAAAAAAGTCCAAAAGAGTATAAAAATATTTCTCCTCCCCAACTTTGATGCTACAGTTCTTTCAGTCATCTCTTTCTCTATAAATAAGTCCAATCAGAGTTTTACAGTGCTCCTCAGTCACATATAAAATGAGATTGAAGTGTCCCACATACATGTTTCTGATTCATCTGTTTATATTTAGAACCTTAAGTCTTAGGTTTTAGTGTAAGGTCAAATGAACATTTGAGTGGTCTTCATAAATGTCAGAGTGAAGAAGAATAGACACAAAAAACCCCTAAAAGTAAGGTGGCATGAAAAAATCAGCAGGTTGTAGCTGACAAAAGAATATATTCTAGGGCAATAAATTAGTCAGAGTCCTTTGCAGAGTCTTTTCATATCTCATATTGAGTACTTGTTTCCATTTGACTTGGTGAAGAAGGTCAGCTTGTAAGTAGCACCCTGTGAAATTGCTGAGGAACTATAGCCAGACAGTGAAAACTGACATAACAGATGTTAACAGTAATAGAGAAACATTGTGATGGCTACTTGTTTTCCAAGTTTATTGATTTGTATTCTATCTGTCATTGGTTTAATGTCTTTGCTGACAGTCTTGTGTCTTTCCATGAATGTGGATTTCTGCCTTGTAAGCTTCCCAATATTTGAATGTGTTGGTGAATTGAAGCTGCACATTTAAGCTGTACATTCTTTAACATAAAGTAAAAAACGAAAGAAAATATATTAGCAAAGACACAATAGAGAAATCAGCTTGTCACATTTGTAATACTTGTGGAATCACATTCTGTCACCTTTGATGTGTGGTGCCCAACTATAAACTGTGGAAAGTAAATGAAAATTGGTGCAAATATAGTGACACTAAGAGAAAGAATAACAGGAGAAAAAAGGAAAAAAACCTGATATTAATATCCTCTTCTCCACAGACACTAGCACAGCATTTGCTCCCCTGTAATGTAGATAGCTGTGCATGCACTATTGTGTCCCACATGTTTAGATAAGGATAGTCTCTTCTCTTTATTCTCTGCCCAGTCTAAATCTGTGTCTTTGTGGATATGATCATACTGTCCAGGTAGTAAAACTAATTACTGAGAAAGTAGCTGATTATCTTGGCTTCTGAACAGCATTTTTCAATCAATCTGTGCAACTTTTCTTCCCAAAATCCAGATAAGACAGTGAAGTATAGTAGAAGTCTTCTATGCTATTTCTTTTGAATGAAGCTGAGTGTCCTTACTTTTCAGCCCCTTCACCCCTGCTCTTACCTTTTGTGATTAGAGTGATGAATCACTCATTTTAAATGTACCACAGTTCTGCAAGAGTGTAGTCTAAATAGTACTTCTTCCAACTTCTGATGTTGGTGGTTTAGAAACAAAACTTGCAAATGCAATGTCTATCACTTTAGTTTCCATTAAATTTGAAAATTAGCCTCTGTCATCTCCCCAAAGGTGTTAAAGAATGAAGTAATATTAGTATGCACTTCTAATTTGTCTCACCCTTGCAGTGAATCAGTCAAGCCAGCACAAAGAATTTAGGTCACCACCAGGACATGCAAGTCACAATAGATATGAATGCCAAACAAGGTGCAAACTTGAGTTTTCACTCAAGTCATTATATGTAAATGCTACATTAAAAATTAATTGATGCAGTTAATATTTCTGTATCCAACCAGAGATACTGAATTGCATGCAGTCTGTAATTATGCAAAAGAAAGGAAAACAAATAAATGCATTATTTCTTGTAAAAAGGATATGATGGTGACTCTGATTTGGATGCTACCTGGAAACATACTAGTAATGTGCCAAATATTATTTTGAATATCCTAGCATGTGATATTTGTTCTCAGGTGCAACAAGTCTGAGTCAAGATTATCAGACTTAATCTACCAAATGATTTTATCATTTCTTCAAGAATGGGATGTAATCACTTTGATGTGCACCAAGAAACTGTTCTTTTTTAAATGAAATCATTTCTGAGATTTACTTGCAGAAAGGTTTTGGGGATTTTGGGTTTTAATTTTGTTGTGTTATTTTGGGATTTTGGAGGTTTTTTATGGCGTTTACTTGATGCCAACATCTTATTTACAAGGTAAATGAAAGAGCTTAAAACATTGGGTGATATGTAGGGAATTTATCTCATAGGAATAAAACACCAATATTCAGTGGGGCAGGATGTGTTCACTGGAGAAAAAGAAAGAAAACTATTTATGATTTTCATTTTAAATTGATGGGATCAGGAAACTTAAGGAACAGTTGGAGTTGAATTTGGCAAGAAGTATGAAGAATAATGAGAAGGGCTTACACAAGTAGAAGGAATATGCACCATAGCACAGATAAAATCTTGGCATGAAAAGTAGGAAAAAAAATCACATCCATAGAGGTTGTAGTTGCCTGATATTTACCTGGGGATGTGGCCTGGATGGCTACAGCAGTGATACTGCCCTCTGACTTGCAAAAGCTTGTCTTGCATTCACTGATGTTGGGTGGTACAGACTGTAGATGGGGGTCTGCTTTCTAGACACCACCATATGATATACATTCTTTTAGCTCTGAATATCTTCAACTTTTGTAGAATTCTAAAAGCCTCCTTATGTCCTTATGGACACTTTATTGAGGACTGATTTTCGCATGCTTCTTCTTCAGAGAATTTCTAACCTGATCAGCTTTATTTTGGGATACCTTAAATTGCTGTATAAATTCCTCTGGGGTATGTCTGGCCACTGAAAAAATCCACAAAATGTGAATACAACCAAAACCAGGCTCTGAAATCTAAATTGGTTTTACAGGTTAGTGTCCAGCTGCCAGTGCATGAAAACCTTGACACAAAGTGATTACAGTAATTTAAACCTTTTAAGACGCTGGTCTGCAGATTGATTTTGTTGGAACTTGGAGTGTACTCTTCCTCAGCACGTTTCTGGAGCAAAACAGAAAGCAAGGGTTTGTACTCAGTTCTGTTCCTGAGACACTGATACAAAAGCTATAGTATTTCAATCAAAGCATACATTCTAACATGTGCAAAATATGTGTAAACTCTCTCATCTCTAATCTCAGGACAGTGAGAAATGGGTAAATTGCATAAGGCCCAAACCAAATAAAGTATGTGCAATAGTGTCTATCTTTAGTTAAATAATCAGTTATATTTTCCTGAGGCAAACTTAACCTGACTGAAGGCAATTGTAGTTGCACATATGTCTCAAAAAGGGAAAAGAGATAAGGAAATCTGTACAAAATATGTGTTAAATTACAGTATGTTAGATTCTGCAGTCCCCTGAAGTTTTTTTTTTCCCTTTTTGTAAACTAGTGCTTATTAATCAAAGTCCACATAAACAGTTTTCTGATTATGAGACCTTGTTGCAGCCTGTCTGTGCTCCCAAACATCAATCACCTTGACAGCCTTTAAGAAGGTATTGTTGTAAGGACACTGAACAAATGTACGGACAACCAGTACCTTCCTCACTGATTACTGGGGCTGCTGAGGCAATGCTGGAGTGCATAGCAATAAGATCAACGGGGATTGATACTCAGTGCTGTAGGAAATATCTACTCCAACACATACCTCCTGTTTTAGTTTGCAACCCATCGTGCTTCAGTACAAAAGTTTGCTCAGGATGAGGTATTATGGCTGCTTTTTCCAACATTTTCTATATTGGTATATCTACATTTTCTTAAGTTTGGGAAATTGTGCTTTAGTCCCTTTTTAGACCACAGGGACTCACAGGCTATGAAAGCTGATCTTTCTTTATCTAACTTTTTATTGAACAGAACTTACACAGTTTTTAAATTTAAACTGTCATTGGTATTGGGATCAACCCATCATTTAAATTTGAATTAAAGATTTAAACAATTTCTCAAGCTGACTAATTTTATTTTTGCCTTAGGGATTGGGGGTTAAACAATCTTTCGGTACTTAAAATGGAGAAAAAAATTGAACCGAGCTGAAGTGTTTACTGAAGACTTAACTTCTGTATTTAAAATAGCATAGTTTTAGCAAAAATGGCTACAGGTTTCTAATACTACTTTTAAGGATTGCAGAAAGACAGGACTGGCATATGAAAGATTGGCAGATTAAGATATTTTGAAATTACGACTATGTTAGTGTGATTGTTATTTATTTTGCAATGTATTATGCATGTATATAGTAATCTTACATTTTACACCTCAGTTTGTGGTTTAATATTTTGATATTTAATTCTGAATTTATATAATAGCAATATTTTGGTGTAGAAGCAACACATCTCAAAGAGGAAAATTATAGACCAAAATAGGAAACCCAAATAGTCTTTTTCTCATTTTCAACAACCAATTAATCTCTTTTAACTTTCATGAATTTTAATATTATCTTGAATCATTAAGCTTCCTATGACTTTCTTTCTTCAAATTTGGAGGCAAAAACTTTTCTACTTCTTTAGAATGTGAATTAAAAGCTTTCAATTAAATTATAATCAGTCTTTCAGGAGCTTTGTTTGTCATATCGATCAATTTAATATTTACTTGTTCTTGATCATTGGATATTCAGACTTGAATGTCTGGATGTTTGAGACTTGGAGCTCTCATATTGAGTATGTGATGGGGCTGTGAAATGTTCTGGAGTATAAATCTTCTTTTGGTAGGGAAGGTGGGTTCCTTGAGGCTAGAGGCTACTAAGATTTTGAGATCATCTGTTGCAAAGGTATTGAAAATCCACTAATAAACCCAAAACAATTATAAAGTGGAAAGTGGTTTATATAAGAAAATTAAATTCTTTAGTTGTTACCAGCGATCATTTGTGACAATTTCCTCCTGTATATTTGACACACATGGTGAGGACAAGACCCTTGACTGTCCTGTAGTGTCTTGAATGTTGTGGTAAATCAGAGACATTGAAAGTTATTCTGTGAGAAAGCTTAAAAAGTACTTTAAAAACCCCTTCCTAATTGAGGTTTTGGAGGTGGGGGTGTGTGTGTTATTAATAACTCTGCAATATCTCTATCTTTAATTTCTGTGGAACCAGTGCAGCTTCTGGTAGTTCTGTGGAGATTTTTTATTGCTGCTGCTTTTGAGAGAAAACCTGGGATAAAAAAGCCTTGCTGCACAGTTCTTTTCAAGGAGATAATTTGATTTGTTCCCAAACCAAACAAAGTGGAAAATGACACAGTCACAACACCATGCTGAGCTCATCAGAGTGATAGAGACGTTGTTCCAGATTCAGACACATGTATCTGCCAATAAATTCTATTGAAAGCTAAAAAATGAAGGTAATAATAATAGATTTAATTTGAAAAATAATAACAATTTTTCTTCTGGTGTTTTTACACTATCTAAGACATAATTTTAAGGTGCTATATGCTAGCATGCAATATTACCCCAGGATTCTAACAAAGCACCAAAGATATTCATTACTTCATTTCAGAAAGATGGTTTAAAATAAGGTAGACAAAGCAGTTTCCTTGTTCTGTAAAATTTCAGCAATGGTTATTGTGCTCCTGTTTTCTCCCAGGTCTAAAAACACTTCCAGTGCTCCTGGCAGCCCCTACATACTCTCCTTTGGTGCAATAGGATCTCTGCTTAAGCATTATGTCTCTCTCTTCTGCGAGGGGCACTTATTTCTCCTGTGAGACCTGTTGTTCAGGAGCAGTCAGACAGAATTCCCTGGACCAGAACTTTAACATTTTCACCTTCATCTGCTTTTCATGAAAATGTTTGGAAAGGCTCTTGACTACCTCATGTAAAGTAATGGTACATGGACTATGGTAGCTTGACAATAGTGCATGGTATGGAGATTTATAATCCTATCACAACTATGGTGGCTCATCCACTGAAAAGATGCACCTGTTTTTTCACAAAGATTAAGGAACTGGAACTCCTCAGGTAGTAAGAACTTGACTTAAATAAATAAAGGTAATATATTGATTATAGGCTGAGAAGATGATTAGAAGATATAGCAAAAGCTAATCCACTTATTCTCATAGAAGAGGTCTATGTACAATTTATGACACTTTCACATTTGGAAAAAATATGAATGCAACTATTCAGCTCAGGTCCAAATAAACAAGTATGTATGGCCATTTGCACTTAGCTAAGATGCTATAGCCCTCTTTTCTGATCCCTGGTATATTTCAAGTTAAACTCTCTCTTGCAACCTTGTGTAACTGTAATGTAACCTCTGTGATCCATATGTTGATTTTCAACAGTGAAAAAAATTTTTCCTGTGCAATTACATTTTCCACAAATAAAACATTAAAGCTCTCCTGCAAGCTGTGTGCTACCTATTCCTTCATTATCTAGATATCTGAAGATGATGGTGCTACAAAACATCTTTATATATCAGATATTCAGCAGTACCTTGGATGTTTCTGTTAGAGTCTGTGAACTGGACTGTGAATTTAAAAATCAGCACTACTGAGCAACTGATGAGAGTTAGTAAAAATCCCTTTTTAAACTCTTTGCTGTCATGGTCTTTCCCCAGGTGCTACGACGATTCTGTTCAAAGTTGTTATTTTTTCAGCTTTTATTCCCACGAGGAGTTGTGTCATGGAAGCTGCTGAAGGAGTGTTTTTAAGTTAAATCCCTCACCATGGAAAGCATTGTGATTCTTACCTCTGGCATTCAGAACAGATTAGAAGGTCTGTTTTTCAAAAAGCTTCCCAAAAAGAGGGAAATTACTGAGGGCAGAATTTGCAGGATTAAGGAAAAATACAAAGAAACCTGACAAGGATTAAGAGACTTTATAATGTACCGCTAGTTCATTTCATGTGATTTGTGTTTGCAAGTGTAAATATAATGAAGGCATTTTGTAAAGACCAAATGGTAGATATAAATAAAAAAAAAGAGGGGAGGGGACGGGAAGGGAAGGGAAGGGAAGGGAAGGGAAGG
>VZTJ01006174.1:93118-105384 GCA_013397795.1 Orthonyx spaldingii | reverse complement strand
GAAGGGAAGGGAAGGGAAGGGAAGGGAAGGGAAGGGATCTGGTCACTATCCTTCCAAATTGGAAAAGTAGCAACACAAAATGTAGCATGGTATTTATATTCAACCCTTCATGAAAAATAGGAAGGAGAAAAGAGAAGCAAACAATTTATACAACAGTAAGAAAAAGAGGATGGAGCTTGAAATAAATCTTCTTTGCAAATGGAATAGTTCTTGAACATATGATTAAAGAGAATACTTGGAGAGATAGCACTAAGATATAGCAGTATTGTTTAAAAGAGAGGTCATGCTTAGGAAGTACAATTAGCGTTATAAAGAAGAGGTAGTGCAACTCGATGGTATAGAAATAGAAGGCAAAGTATTACAAACCCCTGAAAACCTAGGAATCAAATTACAGTAGTACTGAAAATGAGATTTAACTCAATAATTCCCTGCCTAGAAAATGGGAAAGTGATAAATGAATACAGCATTACTCATCAAGGAAGTTGTAAGTGCTACATTAAGATCTGTGATCTGGAGTTTGAATTTGTCATCTGTAACTGTACATATTTCCATTACATGAAGTGTGGGGATTTATGCTGGTCAGTCTTTGAGAAGTGGACTGGGACAAAAGAAGATAAAAATTAGTAACATAAGGATTATAGAATGCAACAAACTACATGGTAGCCTGGAGCAATGTCATAATAATTTTTAGATTATTGTGTGACATAAATCCTTCATTGATGTATTACTATTGTATAAAGAAATGAAAATGCAAAGATATAAGGATTTCTCAGTGCATCTTTGTATACTATTTTTTACAGAGAATAAAGTTTATGGAAAATCAGATGCAGTGCTTGACTTTGTTTGATTCATTCTGCCAGGAAACTCAGATTCCTTAGTTGCTGTAAGGCTGATTATATGAAGTCAAAACTCCTCAAACAATGGCTGAAATAGCACATGCGTGTATAATAACTGCTTATTATAAGAACTTTCAATTCTGGAAGAACTTATAATATGTTCCATTTAAAAGTTTCATCCCTTTTCTATAAAGTGATGTAATCTGCATATTTTCTGAAAGATTGGGAGACCATGACATGTAAAGGAATGGTGGCATAATATCTAGAAACTGTAATTCTTATGGAGAGCTTAACCTTTGCAGTTTCCCTCAATTATGAAGGGAAAACTCTAAGTTTGAGACAATAGAAAGAAAATACTTTTGGATTTCATGTATATGATTGTGATGAAATAACTTGTATCTTCAAGTGTCTACAACAACTGCAAAATCACAAAGAAAGAAAAAAAGAAACATCCACAATAATCATAAAAAACCTCCAATCCTTTAGGTAGCTGTAAATTTCTGAAACTTGCAAAATTAACTAACTTTAGTAGTGTAGTATGAAGAAATTCTATATACCAAAGTGACATATAGAAGTACAGAATAATGTGGGCCAGTCATGTAACATGACTTGATTAAGCTCTGACCTGCAGCGGTAGTGCTGATGCCAGCCTGAACTACATAGCCAGAAAAATATTTCAATACTTTATGTTCCAGGTATAATAAAAATGGTGGGGTGTTCATTTATTCAGGTTTGTAGATTTTTAAAGGAATGAAATAGAATCAGCAAATGGGTCTTTGAATTAATGTTTAGTACACACAGAATACATCTGGAGACTTTGTAAGCCTCATCCAAAGTAATTTTGAGCACTTACAGAGAAAATAAAATCTTCCAGGATTTTCTGTGTTGGCTTTGTTTAGAAAATAGAATTATGAAGAAATGAGAAGACAGTGTGGTACAGTGGGACATTTATAGTTTTTTGCAGAAGCATTTACCAAAGTAGGTTGATAACATAAAAGTACCTAAAATTTTGATTATGTCTCAAGTGGTATTCAAATTAAAAGTAGATGACAAACTTGATGTTGTCCATAGGATTTGTTAAGGTAAATACAATATTAAATAATTGAAGATTAATGTCCCCACAGTTTTTTCATAACACTTTGGGTTTTTTTTAACTAGGCAAAATAGTCTTTGTTTTCTTTTTCTACTTTTACTTAAAGAATCTTTCACAGGAACAGGACAAAATGGTATTAATTAAGGAGTAGTTAAAAAGCAAGATAATTACAGTTTAGAGAAAGTAAAAATGTATTAATGTGATTCATGTTGTAGAATTACCTGCTTTGTCATAAAATAAAGTATTTCCATTAGTATTAATATTAATAGAGTCACTGACATGAATGACAGTGACAACAGACAGTAGAATAATTATCGGGTGCTAGACATTAGTTTCGACCTGTTCTCATGTGGTTGCTTTCATTGGTGCACTCTGGTGATTCAGGACAGACCCCAGTAATTGTAGTATCAGAGCTGGAAAGGGAGGAACTTCTGCAGTTCTTAGATGTAGAACAGTTATGCATGTTTCATGCATCAATGTCACACAATGCATCAGTGCATTGGGTCTGGCTGAGCTGGAGTTCATTTCCCCACAACAGCCCTCACAGTGCTGTGCTTTGCATTGGTACCTGAAAAGGTGTTAATAACACACCAGTGCTTTGAATAATGCTGAGCAGCACTGGCACAGCATCAGAACTCTCGTTCAATATTCCTCACTTCAAGGGACTGGAAATGTGCAAAATCCTGGGAGGGGACACAACCAGGTCAGCTGAACCAAATTAACCAAAGGGATATTCCTTACCATTTATCAGCTCAGATAAGAAAGCTAACAAAAGGAGGAGGAAGGGTGGGTATTCTTTATTTACAGTCTTTACTTTCCAGAGCAAATTCTACTTGTGCTGAGGCCCTGATTCCTGGGAAGTAGCTGAACATCACTTGCTGATGACAAATGGATAATAAACCTATTTTTTTGGTCTTTGATTTTGTGTGCACAAATGTTCACTTTTTCTTTAGTAAACTGGCTTATCTCAACCTATGATTTTTTTCATCAAATTTTCTCTCTTCCCTCTGGGAAGGGAATGGATAGAGCAGCTTTGTGGGCACCAGGAATCCAGCTGAAGTCCACACATTACAACGTGGCAGAAAAGACAATCCTGTCTCCTATTTCTTTTCATATTCCAAAGAGTGTAATATGAGAACATGAAAGAACTAGTTGAAATTTGGAAGAAAATACATGGAAAAAAATATTTGCAAGTGAAGCATCCTCAAGGTTTGTCCAATTCATTAATTTGATCTGATGAAATGTAATAATTAAGAACAGTAATAAATCTAAGATTCAAAATTATCCTGCAACAAAAATGCAGTTAGAATTTTCTCCTGTTTAAACAGAAACAATGCTAATATAGGTGAAGTCCAAGAAGATGTCACTAAAAAGCAACTGTGAGAAAATTTTATCAGTTTTGATATGTACAAAGGGTAAAGAAATTACAGAAAACAAATTTAAAAAGGTTTTTCATTAACACTTTGAAATCATCAGTTTATCTGGAATACCAATCCATTACTGAAAGGACAAGATAAAGCAAAATGGTCCACACAGATCTTTCATGAAAAATAATGAAATGAAGTGAAATGAATTTAAAATAAAATAAAATTTCTTCATAAAGAGAGACATTAACTTCTTTGTTAAAATAAAACACAGCTATTGTTCTGAAAATATTAGCACAAACTTTACAAAAATGTGGTAGATCTTTTGTCTTTATGAGAAAACAGAACACATTATATTGGTCTGCTAATTTCTGTCAAATTATGACCATTTATCTGTCCTTCAGTGATAAGAAAAAGCAAATTATTTTTTTTTTTTTTTTTTTTTAATTTGAAGTTCTTGAACTAGATGTTAACATCTTTTGCTACTTTAATGTATTGGAACATTTTAAAACTTACTGGATCCAATAAGTCAGTAATTATCAGTTTAATTAGTAATTAATCCATTTTTGGTTTAAATAACCGTTTTGGTTTTAACGTATTAATAAGACAGGAGAGGGCATATATGAATCCCCAAACATAAATAACAAGCAGGTAGGAAAAAACCCCAAGAGAATTTTATTTATAAATGTCATGAAAAAGAGGTGGATTGTAGGCTGTGATTTCTGAAAGCATAAATTTAGCAATGCTAGGCACAAAGATTTACCTGCAGGCATTCCCACAAAACAGTAAGCATTGTATTTCAGCTAGTGGGATTACTTATTTTGCCCTATGAAGATATGCACTTCAGTGAAAATACAGAGCATGAGATTTGCAGAGTAGTTGTGATACTTTGTATTCATAACAAAGATTTTAAAAAAAGAAAAAAAAAAGGAAAAGTAATAAACAGTTTGCTTTCCCTCCCTTGGCTTTAGGATCACTTGAGTACTGCTCACTGTGCATAGTATCCAGGTTCCTCCTCATGACCAGGCTGGCTTGCTCTCCCTCCTTCTCTAAATTGATTAGGATGAAAGTTTTCTTCCATAAAATTCCAGTTTGCTCTTATCTCTGACAGAGGATTTTCTTCAGTGATTTCAAATACTTTTTAGGCAGGACATGGCTTAAGTAAATGCTCTCTTAGGACACCTGGCTTCTCCAGCACTCTAAGCTCACTCATTGACCTGTTTTTGTCAATCTGCAGCCTGTCCATTCTTTGGGGTCCACGTGCAATTTCCCTAGTGGATTTCAAAAACTTTGTCTTCTGTACCACAGTCTGAAGTGCTTTAAATGTTTACAAGATAAAAATCATTGTAGACTGCTGGAGGACTTTGACCCAAACAAGGAAAAAGGTAATAATGCAAGTATTAGTTTGGTTTAACTTTCCATTTACTTGCATTGCATTTACAGACCTGAAATGTCATTGGCATATGCTATTCTGAAAATCATTTTCCTAATCAATTATGTAATACAGTTCTGAATTGCATTCAAATAAGACCTTTTTTTTTTAGTGGAAGCTGAGGCTTGTTTTGCTTATTTCCTCAGAGCAGAAGGAAACATACAAATGCTAAATGTTAAAACTTATCAAGTTTGCATGAAAAAGCATGCATTCCAATAGTTTGTCAGAAAGTAAATAATTTCATGCAATCTCTTGATTGTATTATTAAACAGAATTAAGTTCAGTCATTCTAACGGTAAATGTACTCTAACATTAAAAGAAAAAAGTGTTTTGGTAAATATTTTACCGCCTATTACATTCCAGAAGTACAGGCAGTCTCATAAGTTGAAAACCTGTCACCTTAAGGGCTTTCAGACGACATTTTAGTACTCCCATCCAAACTAATTTCAAAAATTAAAGGGTTTTTTAAATTTATTTTTTCTTTCCTGACATCACATATAGAAATCCACTTTCCTACTTGAATCTTTAGAATGTTTAGATCTTTGCATGTCAATATTTTTATTTGATTAGTAAAGGTTTTAATATTAATGACAGAAAAACACAATTCCTTGGTTCTTTCTTGCCTTGAGTAGTCTTTTCTTCATTTTGAGAAAAGTTTGTTTTCCTCATCTGTCTGTAATAGAATTGCAATAGAACAGCGCTGAACTGATTTTCTTGTTTTGCCCATTGAATAGCCAATGTGAGATAAAAAGTCACCTTATAGATTTGTCTCTGCCTTTGGACCATGTCTCTCTATTGCCATTCACTGTTGAGCTTTTATGAATGAAAACAAATTCCTGCACCTTTCTATGAGGTATTGACCCTGCGTGTTTTCGTTTTCTTTCTTTCATGTAACCCCAAATGCCATCTTCTGTGTAGGGCCAAAAAAAAAAAAAAAAGGCAATAATTGGTAAAAACAGCAATAGAAATTATCTATACATGTAATTTTCAAATTCTTTTGACTAAGAATCCAGTCAGACATGATCTTGACTCTCAGCAGCACAAAAATTTGGACAAACCAATACCAACCTCTTGCTGCTTTGTGTTCTGGGACCCATTATGGGTGTGCTAGCTTAAAGTTTCATTAAAAAACTATCATTATAAGAAACTATTAAGTTTTGAGTCTGAGATACAGCTACTCTTGCTTCGATTTCTGGAAATTCCTAATGGTATGTTAGCCAAGACAGTAGCTGTTGCATTAACTCCTTTATGTTAAGCATTACTTTTGGTTTCCAAAAAATTTCCTGTAATACCAAGGAAAGAAAAGCTATTAAAGCATGAACTCACTTGTATTTTGAACATGATATTTCAGTAATTCATTATGATTTCAAGGTATAGAAGGAGAAATACTTCTCCTGTTCTATTTTTGTTCTGTTTACAAGATAACATTAGCTTTTTATTAAAAATCATGGCTTTAATCCTTAGTTTTTTGAAAGTAACTGCACAGAGAAAACATTTACAGCAATAAGCTTCTTGCCTCTACACAAAAACTTTGTCTGAAATGCTAAACTCTGTGTTTGTCACATTAAAATACATTTTATGACTATCATCCTGACACAGCAAATGACAGCTTCTATTCAGAGGTCTAAAGCTGACTGACCAAATCAGCCGTCTGAACAAATTCTATTCACAGGAAAATCATTCCATTACTGCACATGACAACTCTATTCACATAATCAGTCACTATAAGGCCAAACAATCCATAGGTAGAGGTGATGGACAGCAGAAAAGCATAATTATATGGAGGAAATGAAAAGATAACAATCACTTTTGAAAGAAAAGGACATTTTTAGTTGAACACATTTGTTTGAAAATATTTTTCTACAAACTTGAGGGACTTGCACAAAAGGAACAAGCAGAAAAGTTGCAGCAACTAGTGGATTAAGGTCACAGATATATGCTTTAAGCCTACTCTTAGTCATGTGCATCTAATAAGTGGATACATAAAGGACATTTTACAGGTGAGAGAATGTATATATTATAATAGGGCACCTCTCCTGTCAGTTTTTGTACAATAGCACTGGAAATTAAACAATTTCTGCTTTGTAAATTTCAAGTAGTACTTGCTGCAGATGACTGCTAATGGAAATTACATATGAATATATGAAAACCTGAATGACAACAGATATTGTTTGTAACAGTTCTTAACATTTTTTCTTCCCCAGTTTCTGTTGCCTGTTTCTGAGGATATGTTTATATTTCTGAACTGCTTTGTTAAATTAATGCTCTGTATGCAAATCAAAATCTGAGGGATTTGTCTTCCATTTTGGTGACAGTAATATCTTATCTCAACTGCAGAGTAACTTACTTTATCGAGTTGAGAAACGAACTTGTTACATATCAGATGTAGGAGGCAACATTTATGGTACAGAGTAAAAACATAACAAAGAACAAGTGCATCTTTCCTGTTGTTCTTGTTCTTCTTGTTCTCCTTCCTGTTCTTCTTGTTCTTCTTGTTCTTGTTCTTGTTCTTGTTCTTGTTCTTGTTCTTGTTCTTCTTCTTCTTCTTCTTCTTCTTGTTCTTCTTCTTCTTCTTCTTCTTCTTCTTTATAATACTAAATTCTCTTACATCATTTGTTGAATCCTCTCCTAAATGATGCAAAAAAATATTAGCAACTCTAAGTTAGTTGTTTTCTCTGACAAGTCATCCTGTTTCCAGCTGGGACAGGGTTAATTTATGCAGTATCCAGCAAGGGGCATGACCAGGACCCAGAGTTTAGTCTATGGCACCTTGCATCATTTTCGGGGGACAGGGAAATTTTGGGTTCCCTTGTGGGTTGGGTAGCATGGTGGACTGAGCAGTCAGGGAATTTCTGTAGAGGGTGAGCCATCATGTGTGGATCATTCGCCTCTGTTCTTGCACACTGTGCCATTAGTATGGTTGCTGTTAACTGTTCATTTTCTTAACTCGTTATTTTCAGTAAATTGTTGTTATGTCACCCCACGATCTTTTCCTTTTGTGATTCCAATCCTCCTTTCCAGCCCACAGCGGGAGGGGGGAATGAGGAGTGAGCAAATGTTTTATGGTTTGGAGGGTTTCAGAGGGAATGCTAAATTGGGGAATACCATTCCTAAACCTTGACATAAGTGGAAATATTTAAGGACACTCAGATTGTATCTTTCTTGCCTAATAGAGCAATTTCTCTACAAAACAAGTCCAGTAAGGTCAGTTCACTAACGCATTTCTGAGATACTTTTCATTCTCACAGAAAAGAACAAACATTGTCATTACCGTGGTCAGGGGTGATGAAAAATTTTCCATCAAACTGTCTTTCTAAAGTCTTTAAAAAATGTACTGTTCATGTGAGACAGAATAACAGCACATACACACATGCAAAGAAATAAAATCAAAACAATATTTTTTGTGTTTGGAAGCCAGTTTCTCAATGAGCTCTTTCAGACTTAATTGCATCAAAAAGTACTTGCCTTGCATGCTTGAGAAAGCTTGTCCAAATCAATTGAGTGTGAAAATAAGAGGGACACACCCAACATGTCAAAGTATGATATGAATAAATGATCAGCATGTCCCATCTCATTGCAAGACAAGAATGCCTTACATTGAGTCATCTATGGGGAAAGTGTGTGAGCACAGGCAGCTGTTATGAAGCAAGTAATTCACTGTAGGGTTTTTTTACAGTTTCTGCTGTCCAATCCATGTTACAAGCTAAATGTGTTAAAATGCATTAATCTCAAAGTAGACACATATTCAGAATTAAAATGTCCCTAATTTAATTTAGCTTAATTCACTTTGAAGTCTGAAGTAGATTGCATTGAATTAAAGGCATTGAAAATCTGAATAAAAGGATCAATACATGGCTTTAATTCATTTAATTAATCCACTTTAAAAGTTACTTCAGATTAACTTTCTTAAGTGTTTCTGCATTGACAAATTCAATAGGTCTTGAGTCTTTAGATGGGAGCTTACCATTAACTATGAAATTATCTGTTTTTTCCTTTGCAACCTAAAGAACTCGTGTCATAAGATGTAGCTGTTCTGAAACCATCACAAAGCATACAGAATGAAAGCACAGATTTTTTTAGACCCTGGTACTTCTTTTTCCCTGAAGCCTTGCTAATCATTGAAAAGACAGTAAATATGTTTGACAATTAAGAAGTAATCTATTATGAGTTAGAATGATACAAGCCATTCAAATTGTTTATTCTATCATCTTTTAAAATGGGCTGTGTTTCATGTGAGTAAAAGGCAATCTATGATTTTTTTTTTTATAATGATGTTCTTTCAGCAGATTAGGTTGTTTCTTAGTTTTGGGAGAGAAGGAGTAGTAGATTAATTAAATGTAGTGTGAATATTTAGACCTGGGGCATAAAGGAGTCTTTTCAATTATTTTTTTTCAAGTACACAAGGAGTTATTGTAACATTCCACATGACTAAACTGGAATAAAATTTATGTTACTGAAGTAGTGTCACATGAGTAGCAGAAGAATCCAGGGTCATGTCTCATTTCAGGCTTTTGTTCAACCACAATTTCAAGGAAACACATTTTCCCCTTTTTTGAATATATTTGAAAGGCCTCATAATTCAGTTAGCTGACAGAGTTGAACCTTGCGGCAATACACAAAACCATTATTGTAAGCATCTGTTTCTCTTATACCAAGGTGAGTCTCCAAAGCAATAGTTTCTTGGAATTCAGAGACATAGTCATAGTTTTCTTTTTAGGATAATTTTTGTCTTTATTTCAATCATTCAAAAGTTTAACTGCTGTCCAAATTTAGACATTTACTTATTTTTCACATTTGTTTTTTTCTTTTTGTGGCTGCTAAACATTTACTTTCCATAACAGCACTGTAGTTTAGATCTTTACTTTGTTTTCTCATTCATCTGACCTTATACAGTTGTCTTCTAGCATATATTGCATGTATATATAAAAACTGTATATTGTATGTTTCATGTTGCATATATGATTTTATATATATATGTATAATTTTGTGTTATGTCATCATAAAGCTATCAAATCTTGACCTTAAATAGTGCTTCTGAAAGCGTCTCAGGAGATGTTCTTAAAGAAAGGACATTTTCTATTGATTGGCTTTATTGCATGGAGGTAACACTTGCTGGAAAAAGTAATTTCCAGAGAGTTAATAGGCTTCACTGTCAAAAGAGAAGGCTATGCCAAATTCTTTCTCTGCACATGTGTTATTCTTCAATAGTATTAATAGCCAGATTGAAATATAAATGAAATATAAAATATGCTTACTAAATTTGAAGGTGAAAGAAACCTGGAGAAAGCTGCAGGCGTGGAGATGAACAAGATTAGAATTCAAAAGGGTCTTTATAGTTTGGGAAATGGCCTGAAAAACCGGATGAATATACAAAGTACTTAGCATAGGAATAATTAATAACACAGATACAGAAATGGAAGCAACAGCTTGAGGAAAAGTTATTTACAAAACCATCAGGAAATTAAAATGTCACAAGGAGGTGAATGAATGTCAGAAATATTGAAAGAGGCACAAAGACAGCATGAAAAAAAGTAAACAGAAAAATAGAAGAAATTTGAAATAAAGCTCCTATGAAAAAGAGATGTATGTACAGCCTTTCTACAGACACTGTCTGCCTTCAGAATGGCCTGCAAATTCTTCCGTTTGCAGCTCTCCTCTCATCCTGACTTGAGTGTGCATGGGGGCCATACAGAGCAATGTTTACTGCTGAGTACATTGTCTTTTGGTCTGCTCTGGATTAGTAAGGCTTTCCTTCAAACACTGCTGAAAGTTCTGGGCTCTGCCCTTTGAGAAAGAAGAGATTTGGACATTCCTTGGAAAATGTCCAATGACCTCACTAAAAAGTATCAGGGCTTGAGAACATGAAGAGAATTGAGAGCACATGAAGAAGAATTAAATTTGTTACAAGATTAAAAGGATCACAGAGGGGATGAAACAACCTTTAAGCATGTTAGAAGCTGATATAAAATGGAAGCGAAAGGTCTATCCTCCACATCTGCCAGAGACAGAAGCATAAAATAATGGACTTCTGTTGCAACAAAACCAAGTCAATTAAAATATTAGGAAAAAATTATTAGTGAAACACTGAAAATGCCTGGTGAAGGGGCAGTGGCATCTCCACCACTAACCATCTTTAGAACAGGCTAGAAAAGCATCTGCGAGTACTGATGTTGTCTCATTGGAATGGGAAGAGGGAGTAATGCAGTCCAGTCACAATTTTTCATGTCATTTATTGGAACTTGCTGACACTTGCTTTGAAGCATGCAGCAAAAAGTTTAGCTTATTAAGCTTTTAAAAAGAACTTTTGCTTAATTCAGGAATAGTTCTCAGAATTTTCTTTAAATTTTTTTTACTTTTTTTTTTTTTTTCTTTGTTCTGGACATATTCTCCACTGTTTTTTTCTTTTATATCAGGTGAAAATATTGGTGTAACATAAAAGAGTTTTTCTTCAACAGAGTCTTGCATTATAAACATTAGGCTTTTTCTAGGGTCTCTTTTTAAATTTTTAGATGAATTCAACAAAAAGACACATAATTGTAAATTAAAGCAAAACATTTAGAGACCATATGCTTCAGAAGTAGAGATGTTCTGCATTTTTCTTAGTGGTTTTTTCCATCTCCATTTAAATAATTTAGATAAAACATTGTCAGTTTTATTTATAAAATCCTGAAGACATTGAAACAATTTCTCATTTGCAAAATGTCAGTGTTTGGAATGATTTGGTTATGGATGAAATTTTTGAAAATATATTACTGTTATTTTCTTGTATTTGGATTCCATTCTTTGACTCTCTCTTATTTTCAATTAATTTCTAAAAGTAACGAAACCTGTTTTACACTAATGCCCATTTTGTTCAAATAATATAAATTCTTATACCTCAAGATCATATTTTATTGAGAAATTGAGTTTTATGAATAGACAGATAAATGATTTTAAATACCTTTGCCTGAATTAACTTTATGTCATTATGTAAGTCATAATTTGAAAGATCGTTTGCTTTTATTAAAAATATTATGATAGAGGAAATAAAAACGTGTAGAAAATTAACACATGCAGTTATAGATCACCTGAAATGAGTATACTTTCCTAAAAGATATAAAACACTGAAGCTGTCTCTGGTAGCTCTAAAGAGAATAACTTTTATTTCCTCTAATGTAACCCACAAGGTAATTATTTCGTGTCGTGGGTTTACCCAGGAAGAGTCAGTCTTGTAAGTGACCTATGGTGCAGGAAGCACTGCACCTTGCTTCCTGGGAAACAGAGCCAGTGACCAGCTAGTTTTGAGTATTGATGGGTATATAATCCAATTAAAAGTTGTTCCGCCTCCAGGGAAAAAACCATATTTAAGAGAGATACACCTGAGAAAAAACCCTTTTTCCTGTCCTGTTGCTGCCAGAGAAGCAAGTCCTGTGCTTCTCTCTCTGGTAAGAGTGGGCCTTTGCCTTCCCCCCCCACTCCCTCAGAGCGGGGGAGGGAGGGGAGGTTTGGAAGGGAGTTTGCAGCAGCAGTGCAGCTGAACGTGGGGGAGGACCCGGCCTGAG